>JAKCPI010028561.1:0-13587 GCA_023213315.1 Euborellia annulipes | reverse complement strand
ACATACAATTTTTCTATTTCATTTATATAAGCTTATACAGTACCCTCCATAAGTTTGGAAACACCCTATAATAATTTATAAATTGTAGCAGCTATAATAATGTTCAATATAAAGGAAATACAAAAAAATTGTTCTATTTTTGTTTATAAATCTTTATTTATTACAGACGACAAAAAGGAGATGTATATACATATGTATATGTACACTTTGCAACAAATTCTTAAAATAATGAATAAAAAAACTAAATTTTACATTCTTCAAAAGAAACCTCCTTTTGCTTTAATTACTGCGTTGCACACAGTGAATCAAATTTCGCAAGGAATCTGTCGGGATATTTTTCCATTCTTGCTGGAGAACCTCCCAAAGATGTACCTCGCTCATTATTCGCTGTTTGCGAACTCTTCTGTCTAATTCATCCCATTATAATTCGATTGGATTACAATCTGGGGACTGGGGAGGCCATTCCATGTTCCGTAGAATTTTCTTATTTTCTAATGACTGCAAATAGTTTTTACATAAACGAGGCGTATGCGCCAATGGGGCTTAATACGAACATTCATAAACCCAAAACATACGCCTCGTTTATGTAAAAACTATTTGCAGTCATTAGAAAATAAAGAAAAATTCTACGGAACATGGAATGGCCTCCCCAGTCCCCAGATTGTAATCCAATCAGAATTTATAATGGGATGAATTAGACAGAAGAGTTCACAAACAGCGAATAATGAGCGAGGTACCTTTTTGGGAGGTTCTCCAGCAAGAATGGAAAAAATATCCCGACAGATTCCTTGCGAAATTTAGATTACTGTGTGCAACGCGCAGTAATTAAAGCAAAAAGGAGGTTTCTTTGAAGAATGTAAAATTTAGTTTTTTATTCATTATTTGCTTAAGAATTTGTTGCAAAGTGTACATATACATATGTATATACATCTCACTTTTGTCGTCTGTAATAAATAAAGATTTATAAACAAAAATAGAACAATTTTTTTTGTATTTCCTTTATATTGAACATTATTATAGGGTGTTTCTAAACTTATGGAGGTACTGTATATATATATGAAACAGATGGAAACACGCTCAAGCGACACAGCCAGAACGGCAGACTCTGAGCGATAAACTGAGGAAACTGCGCAGTTTATCTGTGCACATATAGAAACTTTTGCACAGGCACAGGTCCTGGCATGCACAAAAACCTGCGGGAACTGCACAGTTTTCTCTGATCTGAAATGTTTTATCGCTGAGACATGACGCGTCATGACGTCCCCTGCGCAGTATAATGAATGGGCCGCTTAGGCTAAGCCTATATTCCCTCCCTTCTTGGATACCCCTTCCAGTTGAGCTAATACGTAAATGCTGGCGCCCTTTATTTTTCGGGACATTTATGGAAAATTAATAGACCATAAAACATTTATGCGATTTTACATTTATGATCGGATTTCATAAATGCATGTTGGTTTAGAATATCAATTTTCACAAAAAAAAAAAATCATTTCGATTTTCTTTTACCAGTAAACATTTAAATAGGCCTATCTTCCCTAACCAATCTTTTACTTTCAGAAAATAAAATACTTTTTTTGGAATTATATTAACTTTAAAATTTTCATTGATCCTCTATTTGAAATATAAATAAGCAGAAAAATTCAATTATTTCTTTAGGATTTGCTTTGCTCACTTTTTCATATACTGTATATCAATATGCCGGGTATTCTTGTTTTTCTATTCTATTTTTTCCAACATCTCGAACAAAAAATATATTTGCCTGATTTACATTTTATTTAGAGATAGCCTATTGAATATTTTCAAATTATTGTTTGTCAGCAAAAATAAAAAAATTTCATTTGAAGCTTAACATAGAAAAATCAGAGTATTCAAAAACTTAAACTAAAAAAAAAAGAGATTAATAAAATATTATAAAAAGAAATCGTTATCGTTTTTCAGATGCACATAAGATTCTTTATAATATTTGTTGCAATATTTTCAATTGTTCCTCTTGATAAAATCTACCAATTAATAATCAATATATCTCTCGTCGGACATGATAAAATATTTATCAAAGTACTTATTGGCTAAATTGAAAAAAGTTAAAATTTTTTAACCTTTTTCCTCTTCACCAAAGCGAGAGTAATTGCGAGAATTAAGACCGTTTTCCGTTTCAATATGAGTAAATTATTATCTATATATATATATATATATATAAATCTCTGCTAATGTCCGTCTGTCTGTCTGTCCTGACACTCTCTAAATTAGGCTAAAGCCAAAAAGTCAAAATGTGAGTATCATATTTGAAAATTTTATAAATATACTACACCAAAGTATTTATTACACTTTGGAAACTATTACAGAGGAGTACAAATTAGAGAGAGTAGAAATGAAAATTTAATTGATAGGTAGATTTATTTACTAATTATGATAAAGCAATTAGGCTCCATTACATGAGATGGTGGCGGATTCTTCCGAAATTAATTGGCGTGAAAAAAGAAAAATTATTTCGTTAAACGTATTTGATTGAATTTATTTCAATTTATAAAATGCTTTCCCTAAGGCCTTTAAGAAGAGAAGGGGAAATAAATTTATAAAGAAGCACACAATACAAAAAAAATTATAACTTTACGTTCATTTTTATTAAATTATATAAATTTCTTTAATTTATTTTTAAAATTAAAGTATAAAGAAATGTTGAAATTTTCTGCTTGACTTCGTTAATTTCCAATGCGAATTTTAATTTTTATATAAAAAAAAAATACAAAAGAAATTGCGCAGTCGTTTGAAATATTTATATTTAGAAATTTAGATATTTTGACACTTTTCCTTCTTGCTGGCCATTAAGTTAACAGTTCCACTATTTAATTAATAAGATGTTTAATTAATATTACTTTTTTAATAGCTTAATTGTTCCCCTGAATAACAAAAGTCTGAATATTTTTCTATTTTTCTTTCCATATAATGTGTATAAGTTATGCCCTTCATATCCATTATCACAAAAACGTTTATAAACATTAAAACAAAACTTTTCCATTCAATTTGCTACATTAAATTACATATAGACCTAAAACTTATTTTCGACCAACTTTAATAAATAAATAATTTCCTTTTTGTTTTCTCTTACCTATAGATGAAAGAGAAAGTATTCTGATAAATATGGATTTTGCATATAATGCATGTTTTTTTTTTCTTAATCGCTTTTTATCTGGCCGTTTTAGGGTATTAGGACTCACCCAGAGAAATCTTATTTTGCATATAAATGCATATTTTGGGGTTTAAGTGCATATTTTGCATATTAAGCGATTTAAAGTACATTTTGCATATTTGTGTTATTTTTATTCGTCGTTTGTTATGTTGGCAAATCAGAAAAATAAATCAAGAATATTTTAGTGACAGAGAGGGTAGGCCAGAGGTTTCAAACCTTTTTTTGACCACCCCACCCTCTCTCAAACATATCGAGAAAATTTAAGAAATAATTAAAATATAGTCTAAAAAAATAATAATAATAAAAAAAAATATTAAATTTCTTTTAAAAATAAAGTTGTCTTGTCAATGTTTTGTGATGTGGAAAGATCATTTTCGAAGTTTTTTTTGTTTTTGTTTTTTTTTTAATTAAGGTTTTTCTCGGCATCGAAGGCCATTTAGACCCCCCGACTCGAAGTTTAAATTAACTTTAACAGACAATAGGTGTAGCTTTAATGTAAGCAACTTAGAAATGTGTTTAGTTATACAGAGCAATAAACTTTAAAATAAATTTATTGGCTATTTCTTTTTTACCCGTTCCTTGAGTCGGTTTAAAGCTCTCAAGCACCAGATATTATGGGTTTATAATGCATATTTACTTTTAAAATGCATATTTTTTGTTCACATTTCGGCCTTTTTAAATGTATATTTTGTGGTTGTTTAGGTCATATCGATCCTAGCCCTACTGATAAATATAAGGAGAGGACTCTTTAAATTCTCTAAAACCCGTTTGCACCAACACATCTTACATCTTACAATTGAATTTGAAATCAAGAAATCGGGTCTCAACACCTCTATTTGTGTCTGCATCGCATAAAATTACAATAAGATATATTTATTTCAAAAAAATATATTTTATATATAAATAGTTGAATAGATCCTTCTTCTTTCTTTTTCGCCTTAATCCCGCGGTGCGGGGTCGGCGGTTCATGGGTTTTTGTGACTGGAAGGAATAGAACAGGCCGGCCCGTCGCACGGTCTGACGCCTGTTGAAAATATAGAAGTAAAGAGACTGGCATGCAAAGAACAGAAGTACTGCCAGTCCCAGCTAGAGCAGCTCGTGGTCGCCATCCACGTACCCACAAGATGTGGGTGGGTCCCTGAGCAAAAATAGTTGAATAAGTAAAATGCCAAATTTCGCAAGCTTAAGATCTATGGTGTTTTGGTCCAAATGGGCATAACTAAATTTCATATTTTATAAATGAAAATATGCGTCAAATATCAAATAATAAATTTTATTTTTGTGAATGCCGGGGCCCTCTGAGTAGCTAGCTAACGATATAGTTACGAGCTCCTAAATAACACGAACTAGTAGTACTTTTATGGTAATATTTTGCATAACTACAAGGCGCTCCTTGTAAGTGCTGCCTCCTCAATTTTGATGATATGAAAATTTTCCCCCCTATGCCCTCTCATCCCTTCATGGAACTGGCACTGCACATTCAACCAAGCTATAAGTTGTTTGATTTTTCAAGTTTTTTCCTAACTTTATTCAGTAACATTCCTAAGATACCGAAAATAAAATATATTTTGATTTTCCTAGAATTTCTTATATTGGAATTAATACATAAAAAAATTATAATCTTAGGTTAAGAATTTTCTTGGAATGTTTCTGAATATTGGCCTTTGGCGTATACATTTTTTACCACCAGCACTTTCTCTTCCCTCAGTTCAGTTAAACGAATATTTTTTTCTCTTGACTTCGAGGTTAGTTGATTCGCAATTGCTCTTGATTTCATATGACATTGACGAGACGTCATATTGAGTGAGCAAGGGTGAATATAGGATTTAGTACTGTTATTGTAAAACACATTCACTAGCATCTACGGGTTGGGTGTGGCGGTGGTGGGTGGAGGGGGTGAAACGATTTGTAGCTAGAGACTTATACCCGTATTAATAATATCTTTACTATTGATACAATACTTTTATAAATATTATATTTAACAAATAAACATACTCACAAAAACTTGTTAAATATTTCTACACTATAAAAAAAAGATGAATTTTCAATAGTTTTTCATATACTGACGTGCTTGAATTTTGATACAGCTTCCTTTACCACTGATTTTCATATATTTTATCTCTAGTTCTTGAGCTTTTAGGGCCATTTTGAAAATTCTATTTTATATACATCCAACTCTTTTTTTACACGAATTTGAAATAACACGGTTCACCAATAAGAACAAAAAAACTTTTTACATGATTTTTTTTGTTCTAGAGCAATTCCCCCATTTTTTTTTTTTAATTCTAATTTTTACAATGTCTTTCAAAAACATAGGTCTAAATCCTATATTGGCGGAATACCTTGATCAGAATTTTTGTATTGTACTTATGAACTGCTACATATATGGACCAACATGTACAGTGAAGGACAATATTAAGTCCCACCCATGGGTTTTCTACTTGTGATTATTTCATTGTTTTTAAAAAAATATTACATATTTTTTAATGGAAACTTTCACGGTTCCAACCTAGAAAATTTCGAATAAAGATTTTCATTTTCTTTTATAAAAACAATGAAATAATCACAAGTAGAAAACGCATGGGTGGGACTTAATATTGACCTTCACTGCACTAATTTTTGTACCGTTTCTTTAGGAAAATATATAGATTTTTTTTTCATCGAACACGATTTTTTAAAATTATGGAATATATCCACAATATAAAAAAAGTTGAGTGTAGACTATATTTTCCATTCAAAATCACACACACATTCACACAGTGATCCCAGCAACTCAGGCCATATAAGACTTTTTACGATACTTGTATTTAATAATATATATATTGGGAGTCCAGGCATATTTATTTAAGCCATTTGGTAAACAAATGGCTTAAATAAAATCATCAGACTGCCTGCCCGAACCCGCGACCCTAGCACGCTACCAACTACACCTCGGCCCGAGGACAGACTATATTTAAATGTTTGAAATAAGATATTTTAGCGTATTTTTTACATTTTTAATTATTCTGAGAATTAGGTAAGAAAGATGAAAGAGAGAGGGTGAAAATCTGATCAATTTCCTCCCTTGAAATTGGATCTATTTTCATCGTCATACAATCGGATTCCATTTCAGTTCTGAATAATTTTGTTTATATTAAGAAATATATCTAAATCTGACACTGACCTTATGTCAAATAAGGGGTGTTCTCTGACTGTCCGATAATAACATATTGAACCTAATATGTAATAATGGATTGTTTCCAGGGAGGAGTTCGAGGTGAAAGCGAAGGCGGATGCGACCAACATCGCCTATTTGTCGACCCCATTGCAAATGCATTCGGATTTGCCCTACTACGAGTACATGCCAGGGGTAAGTAAGCGAGTAGAGAACGAATGAATGACAGCCAGCCATGCATAATGCATGCCGCCGCACCCCACAGCCCTATACACCATACCATCCATACCCTATGTAGGTTTCTCCCTCGCATGCGGATTACATACTGAGCCGGCCATCAATTAAACACTTAGCCACCCACACATACATAAACGTTTCCTCTTAAATAAATAAAAAAAGAAAAATAAATTATTATTGACCAATTAATAATACTTAACCTCTTAACAACTTATTATTTTATCAGAGGAAATCTTGCTTTTATTATTAATAGGCGGGTTTCCTCTCCAGTAGCCACAAAGTTAACCAGTAACAGTGCTGTAGATCCCACAAAAGCCAGGGTGTTTTTTCAGATGTGAATTTAGATTAGCAGGATTTCCTTTAAAAATGGGTCATCAGATGAGTGAGAAGTGTTGTTCTCTTGAAGTAGATTTAATCTAAAAAAAAAAAAATAAATAAATAAAAATAGTTAAAAGTTTGGCTTGTCGACTTATTAATAGACTAAAAATAAATAAATCATGCAAAAATATAAATTTTTACTTTCCCTTAATTATATATGTAAATTTTACATCTTGAATTCTAATGTACTGCGGGAAACTAAATAAATCTTAACATAAAAAAAATTCGATGTAACAAGCACAGAACACAGCTTTCAATTTTCGAAGGTAGAGAAAGTTGTATGCTGTGTGATCGGTAACACCAGATTTTTTCTTAATTAAAATATAGTAAAAAAAAATTGTGCCACTTGGGAATTTTTCCCAATTGAGTTTTATTCCTAATATTCTTAAGGCACAAAGTATTTTTATATCTAATGATGATTGGGATTGAAATTTTATATTTAAATTAAGCACCCCTGGCCGTAACACGAAGCTTTTGAACAAAAAGTATTTTACTGATGTAAATATTTTCAGTTTTTTTTTTCGATTTTCTGGCATTTTGATATTAATCTTTTAAACGGTAATTACACTTTTTTTATAGATATATTCTCTTTGGCTGGAGATTATGTATATTATTGATGCTGTGTAGGCAGCCAAGATTAGAAATAAAACAATTTTATTTCAATCAGCTTGTCGACGTTTCGGGTGCTAATCTCCCCTTCTTCAGGACTGAGCAGGTGTCAATTATAACAATAAGGTGTCATTTGTTGTAATATTTAAACATTTAGATTACAATGTATAATTCTATATAGCAAGTATGCTTTCTTTCGGATCACAAGATAATTCTAATCGAGAGATTTGCTTTAACATCATCTTGTACCCAAACAAAGCATACTTTCTATATAGAATTATACATTGTAATCTAAATGTTTAAAATATCACAACAAATGACACCTCAGTCTTGAGGAAGGGGGCGATTAGCACCCGAAACGTCGACGAGCAGATTGAAATAAAATTGTTTTATTTCTAATCCTGGCTGGCCATTAATAATATACACTTTTTTATATTTAATATTTAAGCTTATTCAAATAATTGATTCACTAACTGATTATGACCTACATAATTTTAAATTAAATTTTCTTGGTATTTAAAATTTTATTAATATTTTTTAATCCTAAAAAAAAAAATTTTGATTGGCACGTGAAGAGAGAATTCAGCACAAAATATACATACAAAGGATCGCTTAACTTCCAGGCAGCTTGTTCATTTGTCTTTGATCCTACGTACCGAATATTATTACATACATTATTTCAAAGCGTTCATTGGAATTTTACTCTTTGGAAAGAAATTTATTATTTATATATTACTTGAAAAAAAAGTCAATTTCGCAATGTTTTTCTCGTTCAAAAAAAAAAATGAGGCGACCAAAAAAAAACATCATTTGAAGATGTCGACATGACATGGGCGTTTTTAGGAGCCCTTTTCAAAAGGGTTGGAGGTGTGGCATAAGAGACGCACATAATGGCCTCCTCTCCATTGAATGTTTTTTCATCTATTTTGGCTCATCACCTCCTTAGTTTTATTTCACCCTATTCTCTCTTTCTAAGACAAATATATATAGGGCCTACAGAATTTCAAAATAGAAAAATTATTTGATTTTTTTGTTCTACAATGGTCTAGCGACTGAGGGAGGGATTTGGGGGTTCAAACCCTCCCCCCCCACCCTCATTTAATTCTGTCAATGGATTTTGAGCTGAGAATAGCTCCAAGAACAAGGATCCGGATCTTGCCGGGCCTAAAAGTTGTCTTTTGGCTAGAAAATGATAATAGCAAAGTTTTAGCTAAATTGGGTAACGTTAACCCGTGCCTCATCGGGGTTAAAACTTTGAAAAAGTACGATTTTATCTAAAAATTCGCAGTTTTTACTTCATAAAACGAAAACAAAGTATCTTAGAAAAATGAATCTTGGCTCATTTCATAGCAAATTTGTTTTATAATAAACATTTTTTCATTAAAACTTATAGATTTAGTGATAATTACAAATTAGCATTTCGGTTTCGATATATTGCTTGCTCTTTCTGAAAAATAAGTGGAAAATCACAATATAGACCAGCGTTTTCCATACTGTGAGGCGCGCCTCCCTAGGGAGGCACAAACTAGTCTAAGGGGAGGCGCGAATATTGGCCACCAAGATCAATTTTCCAAATGATTGCTTTTTTTATAAATAAAATAATAAAATAATTTAGAAGATTCTGGGACGGAGTTTTTAATTAAAATAATAAATATGAATAGATAAAAAAAAATTTTTTATATAAATTTATATTTTTTAGTATTAAACATTTTTGTTTTTGTATTATTTTAATAAATGTGTGGGGGAGGGGACGTCATACGATTAAATATTTTTAAGGGAGGAGTTGTAACATAATGTTTGGAAACCACTGGCCTAAAGTAAGACTCATTCTAGAAAATTATACTATGTGTAAAACACAAAGGCGGATCCAGGGAAGTTTTTCAGGTTTTTAATTTTTTTCTGACTAGACGCGAAGCTCGCCGAAGGCGGATAGCATTGTTAATTATTTTATTTATTAGGATTGGATAAGGGGTTGAAAAATTGAAAAAAATGTTTTTTTTTAAATTTATTTTAGCTACTATATCGAATCCAAATAAATAGAAATTCAAAAAATAGCGTTGATTATTATTTTATAATATTAAGGGATGAGATGAAGGGTTGATTATTTAAGAAAGGCCTTGGAATATTCCAAATCACTTGTTGACATTCTTTTCCAGTTCTAAATATAGTTAGATAAGAGAAAAAGGTATTTTTTTACTTTTAATAAAAAGGGAATTGTTATTTTCATCTATTTTATTCCTATACAAACGAATCTCTCGTTCAGTCGAGTCAAGTGCGTTGCCGAGATGCAGGCGCCAAGCTGTTTGCTCTCTTATTTAGTTGAGTTTAAAGTGAATCAAAGTGAATAATTAATATAGTGTAACCCACCCTGACCTCACTGTCAACCAGCACACCCTCTTGAGTGCCTTATTAAAGGTAATTATTATGCATTTTGTCGTTGAAAAAAAAAATGATAGAAACAAATAATTCGACTGCGAAAAACGATTCTTTTGAATAAGAAATTAAATATTTTGTATTTCACTAAGGGTAAAGGGAGAATATAAGCTGTTGAAAGGGGAAGGGAGAGTGTAGGTGCCATTGAAAAAAAAAATAGTTTTTTATTTTTTATCTTTTTTTTTAACTCCTTTTTTTCTCATTCACACTCACACACACATTCACACACTCTTTTCGGCAACTCAGGCCATATAACACTTTATACGATAACCGTTATTAATTAATAATATACATATTGGGGGTCCAGGCATTTCAATTTAAGACATTTTACTCAGGGGTGGATTAAGGGTTGAAAATTAAAATAAAATAATTTCAAAATAAAATTAAAATTAAAATAATTTTTTATAAATGTATTCAAATTATTTTGAGGGTAATTTCGCGGTGAAGGCTCGCATTTCCTTAAAGGTGGGGGGAGGTATGAAAGCATGAACCAGGGGGGTTAATGCCCCTTCCCCTATAATGCACAAAGATATTAATGTTTTTTAATACTTTTATTAAAAAATTAGTGCATTCCGTTTGAGTTAAAATTTATATTCAATATATAGCAAATAGCATAGTGGGGTAGAAACATTTTAATATCATTCTAAAATTTCTTATTACTGGGACGGAATTAATTTTTGAGATTTTCGAAACTCTCATAAACAGATAATAATAAAACTGGGAAACTTAGGGACCCATCGAATCCCTTGCAAAATTTTGAAGGGAATTTTTTCATTAGGTAGAAAAGCAAGATATGATTAGTCCACTTAGAATTTTACTGGGGTGAGTTACCGCATCGTTTTGTATTATAGAACTAATCTCAATTCGGATTGGAATTTTTACTTTTTCTTACCTATATGTATAAGTTAATATACATATATATAGAGAGAGAGAAAGTATTGGATTCATGTCAAAAATTCGATGTCGAGACATTGATGGATATACACGTTTTGAAGTCCCCTGGATCAAAAAAATGGTTTTCGCGACATGTTCTGTCGTCTCTGGGTTCAATTTAAAGCATGAAGGTATTGAGCTAGGAGGTTGAAATTTTATATTTAAGTTAGGCACCCCCCTAGGGCGTTAAAATAAGATTTGAGAAAAATATTTTTCTTCAGGAATGAAAGTTAGAAGAAACAAAGCCAGAATTTTTTCTTTAAAAATATATTTTTACAGCTGACGTTTCGGTTTTGATCAAAGCCATCCTCGGAGCTGTTAGTGGTCATCCGTGGGTGGCTTTGACCAAGACTGAAACGTAAGCTGTTAAAATATATTTTTAAAGAAAAATTCTGGTTGCGTTTTCTTTCATTCCTGATACAAACTCCACCAGCCATAAAATACTCTTATACCAGCGTTTTCCAAACTGTGAGACGCGGACTAGCCTAAGGGGAGGGCGAATATTGGCCACCAGGACCAATTTTTCAAATGATTGCTAGTTTTAATATATTGATAAATAAGAATAAATAAAAAAAAAAGATTTTTATATAAATTTATATTTTTTGGCATTAAGACTTTTTGTTTTTGTATTATTTTATAAAATGGGGGGGGGGGGGTCATAAGATTAAATATTTTTAAGGGAGGCGTGGTAACATAAAGTTTGGAAACCACTGATATAGACCATTCGATATAACATTTTCCCAGCAAATTGTTAAATCGAATGGTTTATATTGTCCACTATATGTTCCACTTATTTTTCAGATAAGAGCAATATATCAAAACCGAAATGCTAATTAGTAAATATCACTAAATCTATAAGTTTTAATGAAAAAATGGTTATTATAAAACCTCAATATAATTAAATTTGCTATGAAATGAGCCAAGAATCATTTTTCTACGATACTTGGTTTTCATTTTATGAAGTAAAAACTGCGAATTTTTAGATAAAATCGTACTTTTTCAAAATTTTAACCCCGGTGAGGCACGGGTTAACGTTACCCAATTTAGCTAAAACTTTGCTATTATCATTTTATAGCCAAAAGACAACTTTTAGGATGTTCGGCCGAAAGAAATTAAAAAATTTTGTTTTTTGCGGCCACCCTATTATTACATATATTCATAGGTAAGAGAAAGTAAAAATTTCTCTCCATCATCTTTAAAATTTAATCTGAATTTAAACATTTTCTTGAGATTTGTTTTGGTATTAAACTCTTTTTTCTCATTTTAATTTTATTTTAACATATTCATTAAAAAGACAAAGAAAGAACATTATCCTGCTAGGATGCTTTTGATCTAAAGGACTAAACAAACGTGAGGGTCTTTAAAAGAAAATAATTCCTCCCATTGACTTTTTTTTAAAACCAGTTACTTCACTTTTACGCTAATAATACTTCCCTATTATGTTTGATTAAATCTCATTAAAAATAGAATGAAATGCTTATATAAAAATAACCCAGATTTAGGCTTGAGATTTGAGTGGAGTATTCTAATTCTCAAAGAAAGGTGTCGAATAAAGCAATTAGAATATTTCTAAAATTAAAAATTGAGAGAAAGGCTTTGAAATTTAGTAATGAAGCCAAAGTAAAAGACAAATTTTTTGGCTCTAGGCCTATATTCATTTATCGACGTTTTACACACCACCCACCTCTTCCTTCAATAGAGCAAATGTTAAATGTCAAATCCCTGTGGGGATTTGCATGTTAATTTCCATTCAAAAGGGGGGGGGGGGTTCCTTTTGGAACTTTTTATTTATTACTTATGAAATGCAAGTGGTCAAGTTTGAAATTAAGGTGCTATGGGAAACTAATTATATCTCGACCCAAAAAAAATCTGTTGTTGTTGACTAGTCACACTAGATTTTTTACTATTTTGTCGCTGGTAGGCTGAAATATTTTACGGCAGATTTAAACTCTTTTTCCCCCCCTACGGAAAAAATATTTTATACATGCATATAAATAATTCGAATCAGTTACCTCTTTAGCCTAAGACATAGTCTGCCCCTCCCTATTCTTTTTTTAACCTTTTTCGGCTACTGAGACCATTTAGGGATTAGAATCTTTTTTAGTAAAATTTAAAATACATAGTACCGAGGAACTTTCCACACTCTGATTGATTGGGGTCACCAATCCCGAATTTTCGCCGCACTTGGCATCGTTTAACCGCAATGATTATGGTGACTGTTGCTCGTTTCCGGTCTTGTCTATTTTTGTCAGAAGGATAAGATTTGGCATATTTTTGAGGCGTGTACTTTGTAATTTTCTTGTTACCTACGAATATTTATTGAGAGAAATAAAGTTTCTCATCTAAATACAAATTCACAAGAGCCTCAAAGTCGTCGATATTCTTCTAAAATTTACCTCCGTAGGCTTAGCCTAATAGGAAATCCTCCACTGGCCATAGGTCTTTAAATTGCTTGAAGTTGAGTATGTGATGTGATTATAAAGAATGGATGGATATATCAGCCAAATTGGAATGCTAGAGGTTCAATAAAACTCCCAGAATAAGACGTTTCATCCTGAATTTATTTGAATGAAACGTCTTATCCTGGGAGTATTATTGAACCTCGAGCATTCCAATTTGGCTGATACCTCAATACCTTCATTATAGGTCGTTAATG
>JAKCPI010028560.1:0-16759 GCA_023213315.1 Euborellia annulipes | reverse complement strand
TAACACTTTTTAGGTGAGAAAGAAAATACAGTAATCATCCACCAATTTTTCGAGATATTTTTACAGTTGAGTATTTGTAATACAAAACAACTGTAGGTTAGCCCTCGGGCCTTAGTTTAGTGGTTAGCGTACTGGCCATTTGTACAGTGAGCGCCATAATTAAGTCCCCACCTGTTATCTAGAGCCTTAAGTATATGGTATATAGTGAAATAATTTTAAATTTGAAAAGATAAAATCTGTACCAGATTTATTTTAACTTTTCAGTCATTAAATTTATTTTAATATATGCCATATACAATACCATATATTTAAGGCTTTAGATACTAGGGGGAGTTAAATGTAGCGCTCACTGTACCAAGGGTAACGGGTTCGCATCCAAGCCCAGGCGACAAAATTTATTTCAATTGAATTGGATACCAATCAATTGAAATGAATAGGGACGGGGTCTAAATGGCCTCCGATGCCGAAAAAGACCTTAACCGAATTAAAAAAAAAAAAAAAAAAAAAAAAACTAGGTTATTATAAAAATTAATTTTTGGAAGACAAATATTAAATCTTGGATATTTTGTTTTATTAATAAATGAATGATTTATTTTGCATATCTAAACAAAAACTTTAGCAAGAGTTATTTTTATGTAAAAATATTTTAACGTTGCCAGACTCAAAAATAAGATATTAAACACGATTTTTTTTTTTTTTTGTAGAGCAAAATGCTTTTGTTTATACTAACTATAGAATAAGACAAACTAAATGACATATTAATAAGGTCATTATCAATTCAAGTGATCTCTGTCAGAGTCAAGGACGAAGAGAAATGTTCCGGGAGAAAGCAAAAGAAAAAAAAATTCAATAGTCTTGGAAGCCAATCAAGCAAACAAGAAAATGGGAATATTTGGTGATCGAGGCAAAATATTGGTAATCCTCTCTAATCTGTTTGTGTTGTGTGGGTGGCCAATGAGCTGAGGCAGGGAGTGGCCAGGTTTTGATGCCGATGCCGAACTCTCGATGCCGATGGCCAGAGGTGTTCCTAAAGCCGTAGGCGCAGGAGGCAAGACGGACCGAGAGCAATGACCTTGTTATAATTGAACACAAAGGCGGCCCAGCAGGCGACCCATGCACAATTCATCCTCCGACTCACACAGAGAAAAAAAAAGCCTGAGGGCTTCTTGAATGCAACCAATTCAAGAAACTTGAATGATTTTTTTTTATTTGAAAATTCTTGGTTAGGAAAATAAGAAAAAACGGGGAGATCTCTTTTGAGCTATCTACTTCACTTCCTGGGAATGAAAAATATTTTTTAAAGAATTACAATATTATTGCTCAGATGGATGGCGACCACGAGCTACCCGAGCTGGGACTGGCAGTCCTTCTGTACTTTCCATGTCTGTCCCTTCTTTCTATATTTCCAACAGGCGTGAGACCGTGCGACGGGCCGGCCTGTTCTACTAGTTCTTCCGGTCGCAAAAAACCCATTCTGCCAACTATGCACTGCGCAAACAAGAAATTATTTATATAAATTTAGATCAACAGAGGGTGGATCCAAAGAAAAAACATAACTTTCTCCAATAGATACAGAGCTAACATTTTTAGAACTATACACTAACTGCTTTGTTCATTCTTTCTACGAAATTTAAATTCAGTTATATACCCCCTTTGAATTTTATTAATTATAATAATGTATACAAAAATTGTGGTATTTTTTATAATACCTACACAACTTGGCACCTTTGAAATATGATATTCCTAACAAAATATTCAAAACACATCCAGTGAGACTGAAAATTACCAAAAGAAATATAGTCTACTAACTAAATTACAAAATAAAAGTACACTATCAGAACGAGATTGAGAACAGGATTATAACCTCTAGAAAAATATATTTTGGAGAAGTAAATAAAATATCTTTCAGATGCCGTTATTTTGTAGAAAATTTCCCATAAAAAGAAATTAATTAATCAACGCCTGAAGAAGAATAAAAATAAATAAGTAAAACAGGTAAATAGTTGATTACAGCGATTATAAAAATAATATTTGAATATTTATTTACTTTTAGTACAGGATAAGAAAAACCATTTCATATCAATATAAAGCCGGTTAAAAACCTGAGCCAATCATTAAAGGAAACATCTTTAATTAGCAGAATGATTAACCGGAGTATTCCTCAAATTAAAAAAAAAAAAAAAAAAATACGGCTTTTAGAATAAATAAAAAATAATATTAAAAACAAGAGAAATATTCTAGAGAGAGAGGAATAATAAACTTTCACTTGTCCAGTGAACCAATTAAAAAATTTTAAAAGATATCTATTTTTTGGATTTTATCAGAAAAAAAAACAGACAATCATGATTGGAGATTCAAGAATTAATCCTAAAGTTGGAAGAATCATTAATAGGTGGAAATTATATAAAAAAGAGGAGCTGGCAACTTCCTGAGTAAAAAAAGACTAGAATTATAAAATAAAAAGTTGAAAAGCAAGAATAAATAATTAAAAAAATTTGGTGTTGGCTCTGTCTTCCACACAGCCGGTGGGTGGCCTTTTAAAGTGACAACGTCTTTTGCCCGAGTTCAAACTATTTTGACTTTCTCTTACCTATATTGAAATATATAGAAAGTATTGTTTTTTTTTTTTTTTTTTACTTTGTTCCCATTAAAATGTTCATTTAGATAGTAACAATATAGGCTAGGTGTGGCCAAATATTTATCCATTAAGGGCGACTTTTGCTTAAAAATGAGGTTTTTCGAGAAAAAAAATTGATTTTAGAGTTAATTAATCGGGATTTTTTTATGTATTCTATTAGAATTTTTCTTTCTGCACAAATTGACATCACATTTAATTTGATCTGATTGGCCCTTCGGAATCTACAGCGTTTTAAACTTTCAAATTAGAATTCACAGCCAAGCGTTCTCACTCGGTAAAATGACGTCATATCGAAAAAAAGAAAAAAGGTCCAGGGGGTATTGAACCAATATTTCTAAAAATATATTTAGATTTAATGTAGCTTTTATGGTCAAATTGCATTGAGCAAAAAAGGCAATTTTTCGATAATTTTTTTGTTTAAAAAAAAGGATTTTCGAGAAAAAAATTGATTTTAGAGTTTATTAATCCCGATTTTTTTTATTTAGTCTATTAGCTTTTCTTTCTGCACAAATTGACATCACATTTCGTCTGATCTGATTAGTCGTTCGGAATCTAGTGTGGTTTAAACTTTCAAATTAGAATTTACCGTCGTGTGGTAAAATGAAATGATAGGAAAAAAAAATCTTTAGCTGAAGAATCATTCTTTCTAACCGTATATTCAACATAATTATACCTCATAAGACAGAGGAGTTATTCAAGCCGCTAAGTTTTTCGTGTATGCCCCCCTACCCGGCCACTATGCATACATGTATTGTAAGACGTTGTCACGTCAAAAAACAATTATTAATAAATAAAAAAAAATTAAGGCTACCTCAAACTAAATGATATTTCTACGAATATACAAATACTTTGAATAGCTTGAATAATACTTATAAATATATAATTATAATATAATAGAAAATAATTTTTTTTTAAACTTTTAAGGGCCTTTTGGGCATCGGAGGTCGTTTATACCCCGTTCCTATTTATTGCAATTGGTTTGTTAGCTAATTCAAATGAAATAAGTTTTTGTCGCATGGGATGCCTACACTAGCACAAGAAGCAAAAACTCTACCAATGATCCAAGGGCTTTATAAAAATTATTGATTAAAGAAATTAATTTTTTTTTCTTATTGAATAAAATAGTATTTTCAATTAAAACCATTTAAAATTCCTTCTCACTCTTTGGAGACCAATTTCGCATGTTTCCAACAAAACCTTATGAATTTAGGTTTATGAAAGAGAATTCCTTAGTCAAATAAGAGATTAGGATTAGGAAGTCGAAAGAAGAAGAAATTTAACTAAGCAAAGATGTAGATTAAATAATTACAAAATTATAATTATAAAGAGTAAATATTTAAAATTCGAATTTGGTTGTAAAGTAAATATTAAATTATTCAAATCAAGTTAGTTATCCATATATAAATAAAAAAAAAAAATGATTAAGTGAAATCGAAAAAAAGGGAAAAAAATAAAATTAAGTAATTTTTTATTATTTTGTGAGTATACCAGTAAAATTATTCAATATTTTTGCTGGTGGATCAAGTGTTCACTTGTCAACCGGAAGTCTAACTCCGGTTCTGCACCCTTTTGTGCTTCATTTGCACCTGACCATAGAACACTTGATCACATAGCAAAATTAATCTAGGATCGATATCCAATCTGATCAATGCTTTTAATTACCCTTATTCAAATATATGTCGAAAGATATCAATAAACAATTAGGAATAGATAGTAAAAAAAAATTCATATTGGGTTTCTTTACATTTCCAAAATAAATGTGAATACATTGATGATGTGATATAATTAAATCCAATATAAATATTTCGTGAATATATTCTGTGGTCTAATTCTAATTTTAGATGGGCAGTTGTCGAGCTCGCACGCCAAGGGGTTGAAATGGCTGGCTATCAACCCCCCTGAAGAGTCCAGCAGGAGGGGATTCGGATTTCAACCCCCTGAGTGCCTCTCCAGTTACACAGGGATAGAGCAGGGACAGGCAACCAGGACTCCGAGGGAGAGGACTACAACTTCCATAAGCTAGCAGGCAAGGGTTGCCAGGGGTTATCGGGGAGTAAAAACCAAGCTCCCTGAATGTCCCCATGTTTCCTTCATCAGAGAGAACACAACTAGCGACCTTATTGAACCAAGCTCGGATTTGTTTGGTTAATTTTGGATTTGTATTGTAGATACATTTTTAAACCTCTGGCATTTGGATTATGAAAAATAGGCTTGTTACTACTCCAAGAATCAAACTATTTTCTGTGCGATTCAAAATTATATGATATTATACTGTATTTATTACTTTCTCCTACCTATATATATATATGTTTGAAGCGTGAAAATAAGCTTTTAAACAAAATCGGCCAAAAAGTACTAGTACCGTACTTTACTAATACACTTTTTCAGTTTTTTTTTTTTTTCGATTTTTTCAAAATTCGCTTTAACGATTTTGATTAAAATTCACAAATCAAGCCTAAATTTCCCTTTAATAAACTGATTCGAGCCAACGGGCATGCAAATGAAATCAGGCGGACAGGGACCTATTAAAAAAAATCAAGAATTTTAAAATAAAAATTTCGGGGGTGGGGCAATTGCACAATAAATCTTTAAACTTTTAAACCCCTTGATAGATATTCATTCAAGAATTTTAAATCCAAAAAAACATGTTAATATTTAAAAAAATAGAAAAATTAAAAATTTCGGGGGGGGGGGCAATTACACAAAAAGTCTTTAAACTTTCAAACCCCTTGATAGATATTCATTGAAGAATTTTAAATCCAAAAAAGCATGTTAATATTTGAAGAAACAGAAGAATTAAAAATTTCGGGGGGGGGGCAATTACACAAAAAATCTTTAAACTTTTAAATCCCTTGATAGATATTCATTCAAGAATTTTAAATCCAAAAAAGCATGTTAATATTTGAAGAAACAGAAGAATTAAAAATTTCGGGGGGGGGGGGGGGGCTGCCGAATTTAAAAAAACTCTGAAACAACGAATTTAGATTCTTATCAAGGGAAGCCTTTAGGGAAGAAACCAAATTGATATCTCTCCTGGTTAAAAAAAAATTTGAATTTGCCTCTCCCGGCTCCGCCCTCGCTGTATTTCGCCAATCAGCGCTATCCCTGAGGCCTGATTGGTTGTTTCACACATCGGACACGCTTTTTAGCGCTTTATTATATAGTATGATTATACTGTATTTATTACTTTCTCCTACCTATATATATATATATATGTTTGAAGCGTGAAAATAAGCTTTTTAAACAAAATCGGCCAAAAAGTACTAGTACCGTGCTTTACTAATACACTTTTTTCAGTTTTTTTTTCGATTTTCTCAAAATTCGCTCTAACGATTTTGATTAAAATTCACAAATCAATTATTTTTTTTTTTTTAAACTTCTGTTATTTTTTATTGTTAAAAATAAGATTTTCAAATATTAAATATAGAGAAAAAGAATATTTTCGGATGGAAAGAGTTAAAGAAAACGAATGGTTATTAAAACAAACGTTCGCCTAAGTAAATATAAAATACATTTATTTTTAGGAAAGGGAATAAATCTGAAAAAATCTATAGAACGGTTTGATAAAAAATATATTTTTTTTTATTTTAACATTTTTTAATGTAAAAATTGAAAATGTGATTGAAAAAAAAAAAATAAAAATAAATGTGAAAATTGAAAAAAAAGGAATGTTGAAAATGTGAAAAGTCAAGGTAAATACTTCAACATTGGGTTTTATAAGGGGTAGAAGTTTACATAAAAGTTTTACATAAAACATCACACATTATGTAGGGGGTCCAGTTTAGGCAACTGTTGGGGGGTCCGTTTTAGGCACCTCACTTCTGCATTTTCAAAACGCCATATTTGATAAAAAAACATCACATTGGAAATAATTACATGGTCAAATGATTCCTTCAACATTACTATTTAAGAATATATAAGGGTTGGAAGGCTTACCTGTCACTTATCGCGTCCAATTCAAAAAACTGAGCACTCACAAAAACTTTAACTTTTGCCAAAACACGTAATGACTAAATGTCAAGTAAACAACTAGAGCAGGTGACGTTAGGGCACTTCTACTTTGTGGTGGAATCTTGCACTAGTATTTACACTGTCTTTCGCTAAGTTTCAGCACTAAACAGAGACAATAACCATGGGGGTCCACATTAGGGCAGGGGTCCGTATTTGGGTACTTTCCTCTAATAATAATACACTACAAAAGCTTTAATAATCAAATTAGTTTAACTTTCTATTACCTATATGTTAATATATAGAAAGTATTGCATTCATATCAAAAATTTGAAGTCGAAATTTTGATAGAAATAGAGGTTTTGAGGTCCCCTAGTGCAAAAAAGTGGGTCCCGCCTGAAATTTTATATTTAAATTTCGTACCTCCCTGATACGCGAAAATAAGCTTTTATATAAATTCGGCCAAAGAGAACTAGTAGGATACTTTACTAATGTACTTTTTCAGTTTTTTTTTTTCAGATTATCTCGAAATTCGATCTAACGATTTGGATTAAAATACATAAATTAATTAGATATTCAGGAGAAGTACTAAATGCAGTCAAAAATAAAGTCTTTAATTTTTCACAATCCAACGAGACATTTCTGATTAATTTTATTGACCCTTCTTTCCTACGTAAGAAATACATATCATTATTAACATTATCAATAGCATTACTATATATAAAGCGCTAGGGGCTAGCTTCAGTTTGTGCCGATCAGGACGCTGATTGGCTAGAGTTACAGGAAGTGGAGCGGGAGAGGGAAATTTGAAAATTTCCAAACAGTCATCAAGAATAAATTTGATGCAATAAATTGGATGGAATATTTGCATAACACAAAAAACTTACAAGATTGTTAATGTCCCGGAGATGGTCATATGGGTAATACACACATGTACAGTAGTTGTTTGTAGCTGGGAATCGTAGTTGTCGTCCTGACACACATGTACATTAACAAGTTTGTAAATTTCTTGTGGTATGCAAATATTCCATCGAATTTGTTATATCATATGTATTTCTTATGTAGAAAAGACTGAAGATGGATGTCAATAAAATTAACCCGAAACGACTCGTTGTGGAAAATCGGAGGCTTTTTATTTTTGGGTGCACCTGCTGTGCTGTTCCTTCTCCTGTTTATAGAAAAACAGCCACTGACTTCATTGATTAATTAGTTGTTCTATATTCTTCTTTTGCCCTCAAAAATGTTTGAAGCATACTTTTAAATTTACTGTGTGCTTCAGAAGGATAAGAGAAATAGTTCCCACGGAATTATGCGTTGTGTGACCATCTCACCAGATTTTTTTTTGAAGAAGAGTGTAATAATTGTCAAAAAAAAAAAAAAAAAAACACTATTGTTTTTTCTTATTTTTGTTTATTGACCTTCTCTTTTCCTTTTTATGATTTTTGGCTTTCGAGGTTATTTAGATATTAACGAATAAAATATAGGTAATAACTATTATACAACCATAGTGAAATACAAGGTCTTGTTGCATATGATGTACTTTTTACTTTTTAGGTGTATTAATAAATGTGGAAATTTTAATTAAATCAAAATTAATAAAAAGTTTATATGAGTACAAACGATATATAACCAACAAGAATAGTATCTGAAAGTGGAACCAACTCAATCACTCCCTCGCGGAAAAAAATGTAAATAAAGTGTATTCTATTAGTATACAAATATTTTTTTCTCAAGAGTATGATTTGACATAAATTTAAATTTCTTATTATTCAATTATTATATAGAGAATTATGTTTTAACTTTGTTTTCAAGGATAAATTACTATTTACTTTAAATTTAAATATTAATAATTTTACTAGTGTATTACTTGAATTACCCAAGCATATCTGAACACCTATTATTATCAAACTAATTTTTTGAAGATAATAAATATTAGAATTTAAGGAATTTTTCATAGACTTTTTTTAAATTTAAAATTCATTAATAATTAAGTTCTCTAAGGTCATTGTGAACATTAATCAAAGAAAGCTTAAAACAAGTACATTTTATTGTCATAAGGTCCTTGAAAAATAATTATAAATATGAATAAAACTTCAAAGGAAAATTATGGAATAGTTTAAAGATGTAACAATGGATTATCTCGTTCTATAAAGTGGACACTTTGTATTATTAATATAGCAGTGATGAAGAAAAATATGAAATATAAATAAGAAGTGGTGATGTAACATTGGTAAGACAAAAGAATATAAATCTTTATAAACAAAAATTTGAAGACAATGGGGCGTTATGAAATTTAGACTAACAAATAAGTTAAAACATTCAAATGGATTGATATTACTTAATAAATTAATAAAAAATAAACTAATACAAGATAAAGATGGTCTTTTAAATCCAAGACAGGGAATTAATTATGATATTTATGGTGAAAGGGTCAAATTTCAGAAAATTTAGAGTTTCTTAATTCAATTCCAATCAGTCCAGGCTTCAATCCAAAATCAATACTAAAATAATAATTCACCAAAAAAAAAGAATTTCTCTTTTATTTACTTGATTTCTAACAACACTCAGGTTAATTTAAAGATAAGAATGATAGTTTTTGAGGTAACGTGCTAAATGGTTTTTATCACACTGATAAAGAGAATTTTATCTCATCTTTTTTTTCTTTAACGAGTAACAGGTGAATTGCAGGCAAGTAACGTAATTCCCCCCCCCTTTCAATAGCTGGTAAAAATTGAAAATGATTCTCTATTAAACTAATATTTAACTATTACATTATTGAATAAATAAAAGGAAAAGTTTACTCATGATCAAAATTATGCCCCTTAAAAATATAAAAAACTAAATAGAAAAAAGAATGAAAAAAATTTGGTAGAAATATGTCCCTGAGGGAATTTTTTAAAATGAAGGATTACTTTTTATTACCTATATATGTAATATATAGAGAGAAAATATTGCAATCATGTCAAAAATTCGATGTCGAGATTTTGACGGATATACATACATGTTTTGAAGTCCCCTGAGTCTAAAAAAGTGGGTCCCGCAAATTGGTCTGTCTGTTTTGACGATTTTAAGCATGAAGGAATTGAATGAGCTACTAGTGAAATTTTATATTTAAGTTAGATACCTTCTCGGACAGTCAAAATAATATTTTGAACAAAAAGTACTAGTACTTTACTTTAGTGAAGAACTTTTTTAGTTTTTTCAAATTTCTCAAAATCGACTTTAACGATTTGAATAAAATTCAAAAATCAATTATTTTTTAAATAGGCCTACTCTTTAAAACTTATTATATATTCTAATTTTGCCCTCAAAATTATTTGAAGCACACTTTACTCTGGAAAGATAGGAGAAATGGTTGCTATGGTAACAAAATATAAATATTTTCCCATGTTTATAAAATTACATCTTGAATTCTATATATCGGCGGAAACTAAACACGTGTCAACACAAAAAAATCTGGTGTGACAAGCACGGAACAACTTTCTCTTATCTTTGGTAAGAGAAAGTTGTGTTCTGTGCGTGCAGTCACATCAGATTTTTATTTATGTAATGCAAGTGGTCAAGTTTGGAACTGAGGTGCTATGGGAAACTAAATATATTTCGACATAAAAATCTGGTGTGACAAGCAGAGTATACTACTTTCTCTTGCCGAAGAATAAGAGAAAGTTATGTGCTGTGCAACCAGTCACACCAAATTTTTTTACTTAGTTTCTATTTTACAGTAAACAAGGTTTATAATTTCAGGTAATAAAATGTATATTTAACGAGCTAGATGGCTACTAAGGTCGGTAACCATTTTTAAAACTAATAAATAATTGATACTCAGCAACAAAGCCTGAGTTTATATTTATTTGGAAAATGAGGATGGCAACAGGCGGCTTCAAATAAATTATATCATCGAGGTCACCGATTCGTTTTAAATATTAAATAAAAGACTGAACAAAAATCTTTTCAACAATAAAATTCATAAAAATATTAATTTTACTCTCTCGTATCTAAGGTATAATATATAAAGAGAAAGTATTGTAATCGTCGAAAAATTCGACCTAGAGATTTTGATGTTTTTCGGCGTTTTAGAATTCCCTGAGTTAAAAAAAAAAAAAAAACATTTTTCGAATTATGTCTGTCTGTGTGTCTGATCACGATAACTTAAAAACCCAAATAGCCAGATCGATGAAATTTGGTATATGCGTACTTCTTTTATAGACCTGTATCAACTTTTAGAGTAAATATGTCAACTGGAACTTTTTTTTTTAATTTAAAAAAATTTTTATTCTTTGACGTTTTTGTGAAAACTGAATTGTTTTTGAAAAAATATTTATATTTGAAGATTTATGTCCTAATCAGGACCGAAACGTCGGCAGTGAGGAGAAATAAATGAAATACTAATAGGTGCTCTCTTTTTTCTCATTCTACCTACAATAAAATAATTATTACTTAAATTCAATGATGGATAAGAAGAAGTAATAAAAAAAAAAAAATTAATTCAATAAGCTGCAATGGGAGGGATAAAAATGATGATTGGATTTGAAATTTTTTGATATGTGTAAGCAACGTCTTTGAATTAAGTACTGAAAAAAATTGTAGGAAATTAAAAATTTCACAAGTACTATTGCAATAAAACAGAAGAGTTCTTTCAACACAGATAAAGAGTGTAGTCATATGATTCTGAGAACTATCCGAAATTTTGAAGGGTTTACAATATGTTTCTAATGGAATTTTTTGATTACCTATTCTGTTTGGGGTGAGTACTTTAAATTTATTAATCAAAGGGAAATTAAAGCGTTTGGTTTGTCCTTGCAAACGAACCCTCTCTAGAGATGCACTTGTTCAGGGGGAGTGAATCAGATTTAAAAAAAAAAAAAATGCACACATGATATTGCCCATCGAGGTGGCTCCCCTGGATAGAAAAAAGAGGCAATGCATGCAGACTGGCATAAAGCCAGTGCTCGGCGCAGGCGGCGGCGTATTGATTCCTTGTTCTCTCTCCAGGGCGAGAGGGTCGAACTCTGAAGATGGGGCCCCCAGCGCCAGAAAAGTCATCAGCCAGCCGCCATTAGTACACTTGAAAATCACTAGCTCATTAACTATTCATTATTAGAATTTTCCTATACACGAGACATAAAACTCACACGCTACTAATTCATTAAGTCTCGCAAAAAAAGAAAGACACTGCTTTAGATTTGACAATAATGATTAACTTGGACTTTTTAACGCACTGACATAACTGAACTCAAAGGCTTTTTAAGAAACAGAATATTCATAGATAGAAATGATCAGTTTAAAAGAAGAATTTCAATTAAAAAAAAATCAAAAATGAAATTGAAGTTCCAATGTTTGATATTTATTGGCCAACTTGGTGCATCATTAGTAAGAAAGATGGGTTCTTCAGCCTCATTCAATCATAATTTATTAGTAAAATTTATCTTCTATAATCTAGGATGAATGATTTAAGAATTGAAGTAACTATTATATATCTTTTATCATAATTAAATTTTAAAAAAATTCGAAGGAATAATTATTAATAATCATGCTAATAAAAAAAAGGGTAAGATAAAACATGTTTTAACACCCTCTCTTCAAGGAACGTATCGAGTGTCATGGGTCTGTCTTCCCAACCTACTTGTCTAACTCTATGAAAGCTGGCAAAAAATCAGTTCTTTGGAGAGCAAAAAAAGAAAATAATAATAATCAAATTGGTCGGAGAAATATGAGACCGTCTTAGAATGGTAGAAATAACCAAAAAGTCGAAAATTTCAATATATCAACTAAATGTGTGTGTCCTTTATGCCTATCTTTAATGTCAGAATGATTATTTAATAAGAAGCCTAAAGCAAATTTTTAAATAGCTGATTAAGATTTTTTTGGTTGATTCTAAATAGAACATATGCCAAATTTTTGCCCAGAAAAGAAAGAGTTTATTCAGTTCGTATGTTTATAGCGTTTCATGCGTAACTTGAACGAATTTTTATACCGATGCATAACTGTTTGGGAGGCTTTAATCCAAATAATCTATATCTATATATATAAATATATATATATAAATGAAATGGAAAAATGAGGGCTATAGACAAAAAAGTGTTCAAAAGGCTCTACATAAGCACCTCCAGTTTTTGCAAAGATATTAACTAGGTCGGTTCTTTCGGTCGGCAATTCTACTTATTCGAAAGAATGGAAATTCAAAAGTATCACTGTACAAAAATATTAAGGGGGAGGTTAATATGTTATGTGGATGTTAATAGGACTCACATCTTGAGAGTATGTGAATGCCGAGTCAACTGACTTAAAAATAGCATTCTACTTTCATAAGAAGATTTATATATATATATATATATATATATATATATATATATATGTATTCCAATATATTAGTTTATTATTTAATTTTTGGAATAAAGATGATTTTTTTTGGAGCAGTTATGGAAGTACTAGCACCCTTTTTTTGATTTTTTTAAATTAATTAATTAGCAAGCTCCTTATTGGTTTTATGTGTTAATTAATTTTTTTCAAAAATGGATAATCTACCAGAAGAGAAAGTTGAGATATAATTTTACGAGATTCAAACAGAGAGCAACAAGAAATCAAAAAAAAGTGGGACAATACGGAAAATATTTGTTTTCTTGATTTTTAAAATTCAATTAATTAGTTTTTTAGTTAATCAATTAAAATAGAATCTAGAAACCCATTTTATAAAGATTTTTATAGTTTAGAAATGTTGAGAGAATTGGAAAGTTTTTCAAAAAATTATAACAAAATTATGCTAACTATATATGGAGGGGGTAAGTCTTTTGCCTTGTCTAAGGCCCTTTATATTAAAAAAATTAAAGGAATGTCATACAGAAATAGAAAGGTGCATTGGCCAAATGGTGAGATCGAATGGGATTTGTTAAAAAAAGGAACAAGATGGCGGACAAAAGAACTTTAATACTGCTGCCATCTATATGTCAATTCATTTATCAAAGTGCCTCTGAATTTTTAAATTTTATAACAAAAATAAATTTTGATTTAAAAATTTTTGGTTGATGATATAACAGTTATTCCCTATTAAAGAGTTGGAGATTAAAAATTTTTCGTAACAATAAAAATTTTAAGGTCAAACAATGGTAAATTCAGGTCCGGAAGGGTGAACCTCCCCTCTTGAGTTGCAAATTAAAAGAAAATTGAAAATAAAAAAAAACAAGACGAAATGGAAATAAAAGCAAAAAGAGTGGTGAATTTTTAAAAATAGACTACGGACAAGAAAAATTTGCAAAGTAGAAAAACAGAGTGTAATAAGTAAAAATATTACTAGATATTATGTTGCTTGAGAGGATTATAAATTATAAAAAACCCAACGCGGTAGAAAGAAAAATGATTAAGTTTCAAATTATAATTTGTTTTATAAAATACAGTATAATAATGTTCAATGAGTGACAAAGTTACTTGAAATCCATGCGTTTTTTTTATGTGATTATTTCATTAAGTTTATAAAATCAAAATGATGATCTTAATTGAAAATTTTCCAGTTATCCAGGAACCACAAGAGATTTATATTAAAATACAAGGATCTAATCACATGAGAAAATAACATGAATGTCCTTTAACTTATCACTCCCTGTACATATATGTATTTAATTTTTAATTTTAATAAATATTGGAGTGGTTATTATTTATAATGAATATATAATAAAGACGTTTATTCTAAATAAACAACAACTTTTCAATTTAGACGACAAAACTATATTACTATATATATTAAATATTTAACGTTGAGGTAAAGACAGTCACAACAGTGTCGCCGAGTTTTTAAATGAGTTGACAAAAGAAAAGAAACAAAATAAAAAAACTAGATTTTGAAGCGGTGTGAGCAACAATTGAACTAATTAATAAAATGTTTTTATAATTCGAAATATTAAATAAAATTTATAATTTAAAAATGAAAAATTCTTTCGATTTCCATATACGTAGAATAAACAAATTTCTATTTAACGAGCCAAGAGAGTCTACAAAATCTTAACTAATCTACTGAATACCCCACCTATAAAAATTTCACTTTAAATAAATGATTTTATATATCTAAAATAAATTTTGTTGTTCCAGAACAGAAAAACTATAATCGTTATGCTTTCTTCATTTTATTGATTTGTTAAAAAAATACTAAATATATACTAAATGCATACTCATTTATTGTTATATAAACTCAATAGATAAAATAACCGGAATATAAAAGAATTTAATAAATTCTTCTATAACAAATAAAAAATGCTTAATAATATATATATAAATTCACGAAAAACCCATTTGTAGTTTTCGCATACTTGATATGTATTTGACATCCTGGAACTTTATCAAATGGATATATATTTCATTAATTATATAGTGAAATTTATTTTAATAAAATAGATAATTGTTTATCAATTTATTTATAACATGATTCTTATTTTTGAATATTTAAGGGTATAGTTTGGTTAAGAAAAATATCCAGCATAAGCCTACTTCAACAAAATCAGACATTTCCGCATTGGAATAAAGAATTTATTGAAAAATACTATAGTTTTCATTGATTTCTAAAGTACTCTTTTGCTTCATTCCCTAACTTTTGATATAAAAAGTATGAGATTTTAAAAAAATTAATAGTAGGAAAATTTAGAAATTGTATAAAATTGAATTTTAAATAATATATACTTTATACCTAGAAAAAACATTGGATTAGTAATAAGTAATTAGTAAGATGATAACTGACCATGCCAAGTTGCGTTGTTCGGAGGCAAATAATTCGAACAAAGACGTTGTTGAGCTGGAAGCACGCGTAGTTCTGAAGAAAATAGCGGACTCTGGAATCAGCGTAGGATCAGCTGATACGTGTTGGTCCGAAATCTTGATCAATTCGATGCATTGAGCCCACAATATTATTTCTGCATCTAAAAAATTATAAAAACAATTAACGACTAATATGGATATATATAAAATTGAGAAAATAATTTTAAAATGTTATAATATAATCGCTGCTAACAAATATTTTGTCACTTGAATAATTAAATAAGTCTTTTTAGTTGGTCTAGTTTTTTCAAATTATACTTCATAGATTTAATATAGGTTTTGCCTTTATGATCTCTATCTCCTCAAATTTATAGATTAAGCAACAGCTAAATAATTATTTTTTAAATTTTTATTTGTCCAATAAAATCACACATCCTCCACTCTTTGTTTTTTGGAATCTTAATGCCTCAAATAATAATTTCGAATAAAATTAATCTATATTTGAGGAAATTAATGATGAAATCTTACATTTCTAAGCATCCAAAAGTATAATTATATTTTTCTTGATGAGATGTTTTCTAAAGATAAATACGTAGGCAAATAAGATTATTAATGAGAGTCAAGGCGTATTTTCAATTAACAATTAATCAAGATTTAAACTTAAATTTAGATATAAATGTGATTCTAATTAAAATAAAATTATAAATGCTACTATTATTAAAGAATCTTACTTTTTCTTTTTAATTAGTTCGGTAAACAAAAAGCAAATATCTGTTATTAGATGTTGATGTCAGCACAAATGAAAGGAATTGAATCAATGAAATCTATTGAAATGTATTATAAATTAATATTAAAGAATATATAGAAGAAATAAATGAATAATTTAGAATTTAATAATAATATTTATGGTTAATGTGAATGTCAAATGATAGTAGAGAAAATGGCGACAGGAGAAACTAAAGTTAATTAATTTGGTAAAAAAAGATAATAGTTTTAAATAAATGTTAAAATATTCTAAATATGAAAATTAGATTATTGGGATTTGTTAAAACTTACAATATGTTGAAAAAAAAATATGAACGAAAATAGTTTGCTTTCTTATAACAAGACACGAGTTCTTTAAACAACTCACGTAGCCTATTGAAATAGTTTTGAACTTGTCCGTGGGAGCGCAGCACTTGCAAGTCATGTATATGTTGCCAAGCTACTGCGGTCCTTTTGAAAAAAGTATTTTTATTATTTTTAAGTATCTCAACCTCTGAAGTCATATAGTTTTTTTTTCATATTTATTTAAATTAATTGATAACCAATATAAAAAAATTTATATTGAATTAATAAAATATTGATTCGGATGTGAACCACTGACACCTAGATTATGAATTAAGACCTTCAATTCTGCTCTAAGAGACAGGGGTTTTTGTCGTGGATTTGTCG
>JAKCPI010028559.1:0-35125 GCA_023213315.1 Euborellia annulipes | reverse complement strand
GAGAGAGAGAGAGAGTGGTAAACAGAAACATAAAAGGGAAGTCAAAGGTTAGCGCTTTATATTATAAGCGTAATATTTAAATAGAGAGTACAAGTGAAAAAACTCATTTTCTTAACTTGAAGGTTGAGCTTGTTCTGTTTACTATACCGATGATTTTCTATCACTCGGATAAGTTTACACGTTGACTAGAAGTGAAGCAGCCGGCCCTAAGTCTAAAATTTTCCCCAAATTATTAACAATATGATTGTTTTTTTTTTTTTTTTTTTAGTTGGAAATTAATATGTCTAAGGAGAGTTAAGAGATCTTTACTTTATGAATTGCTAAGCAAGTTGAAACCTGAATCATATATATTTATGTTAATGTCACTAAAAACCAATATTTTTGTATTCTGGATATTAAATTCTTTTTATTTAACTACTATGAATTTATCTACTAAATTGACAAATCTATGCTTTCAAATTGAAAACATTTTAAAATTACAATTTTCTTTGAAAAAATAGAGTATGTATTGTAATTTTATGACATTGTTTAGTAATTGTCGTTAAAAATTGTATTTTTTCGAAAGCAGTTTGGGATAGGCCTATAAGCATATTTTTTTTTTTTATTTAAACTTTTTTTTATTAAATGTCAAAATATAAATGAATGATATAGGCCCAAAAATTGAGTTTCTTATCCAAATCTTATCAAAATATCATATTACAATTTACTCCATACAAATATAATTTTTAAAATAAAATATTTTATTTCCATCTTTTTTATTAATACTTGAGCGTTAATTAAGCCTCGTCTGGCTTGCTTTGTTTTGCCCATGGCTGATTTGATTTCTTTGAAGCAGAATCAACAGAGAGGCCTGTCTTTATTTAGCTTTTTACCTCTCTATAAAGAGACTTTTTCAGATATTAATGATCAGTTAGTATATGAATCGGGATGATGGATGATATTTTTATGGAAACATATATGGCCTTTCCGGGTTTCTGATCCTCTGTGACACTAATCAGTCATCCTAAGCGTTTTCCAAAGTACAACCATTTAGGAGTTTAAGCAAATCCTTCCCTGTCATCTGAAATCAATGAGAAATCTACATAAAAAATAAATTAAAAAGAAAAAAACTCGCCTTTCTTTTTTGTATTCAAATCTTTTGAAGAATTTCAATAGAAGAATTTTATATAAGCACACTAATTAAACATCTATTCGAAATTATTTTTTATATAAAAATAATTTTTTTTTTTTTAATATTTAAACTGAAAACAAAGGTCTTTAATATTTTAATGTAGCTGAATAATATTTTATTTCTGTGGTTCAACTCCGAGAGTATTAAGGAGTCAAAAAAACAAAAAAATTCAAAGCAAAATGATTTCTTTTATTGTTTCCATTCCAGGCTGACGTTTCGGCCACTGTTCTAGGCCATCTTCAGAGCAAAAGAAATAATTTTGACTGCATATGCCTTGAATTTTTTTTTTTTTTTTTACTTCTCCCAGAGTATCTTTTTTCGGTCTTTTAAATTATAAATTTAAATATTAATTGTTTATTTTTTCAAATAAGAATAAAAGTGAGTAGGCTATACCAAAGTATACCATGCTTTGGGGTCTTGACGTAAAATCTCAATGAGAATCATTGATCTATTACATAGTTTACTAAACCAGGGGGTTCCGAAACCTTTTCGGTTTCCGTCGCCCTTAATATAGAGAATTTTTCCCCATGTCAAATCTCAGGGGCAATTATTATGTTACTAATAGTTATTCTTCATTTCGAATTAAGATACTCATTTATATATCTAACTAATAACTCTTATGTTTCCAATTTTATTTAATAAATAATTAAAACTCCTGATTTTAATTTTTAGATTAATAGTGAAAAATTAAAGGCTGTTTTTTTGCAATAATATAAATTGCGGGTGATGTGGTTTCATTAGTTTAAAAATTAATATTTTCTATAGGAAAGTTCTCACGGCGCCCCAGAGCGCAATTTAGGGAAGAATGTACTAAACAATAGAAGATTAAGAAATGGTCGACTCACTTTTGCTTGCACTCTCAAAATCCCGGACGTTTTGTACGCGTTGTAGCCAAACTTGCTCAGCACCTGAAATGAAAGAAATGAATGAAAATTAAAAAAACATCATCGAATGACAAAAAAATTAAAAAAAATTAAAATCTAATATTATTTAAGTTTATATAGGCTATGTTTATTTAAGCTTTTGTGGTTTGAATTATTATTATTAGGAGAATTTTTAATTATAGAGCACATTTTTGTATTAATTATTTATTAAAAAAATATAAATACGTTTCGACTAACTTTGTACAGTATTTTTTTAATAAATAATTAATACAAAAATGTGCTCTATAATTAAAAATTCTCCTAATAATAAATATAGGCTACTTTAGACAGGGTGGAATTCAGTAGAAAATCTGGTTAATGTAAATACTTATTAGCGCCAGAGGAATTAAAATAAATAATAACACCTTTGTAATATCATATAATTATTTATTTTTATATTTATTATATAAAATTATACAATATTATATATAATACATTATATATAAAGGAATAATATCTGTCAATTCTCATTTAATATTGCTCTGAAGATAACAGGATAAAATTAACTTGCTCAACTTGTCAGCAAAAAATAAAATAAAATAAAATCATAGTTCCACGAACTCTTCTCAAATTCACAAAATAACACTATGACATTGCTAGGAGGCGGGGGGGGGGGGGGGGCTCTGAGTTTACGGCTTGCAACAAAAATCTTAAGAAGCACTGATCTAATTGACAAAATAAGATCTTTATAGATCATATTTGTTTTTAAATTAAATTATTTTGTTAAAGTTGATAAATTTTTGCATTCACCCTTTCTCCCCCCCCCCATCACACACTCCGTAACTGATATATCTATTTCGAAATTAAATTTTTTTTTACTTGATTCAGTGACTCAATTATTTTGGTTCCCTTCATCATATTTTTTACAATTAGTCATTGAATTATAAAATGTCAGATCATAAATGGAAATATTCAGCGAAAGCCTAATGGAAAATAATTTGATTAATTAAAATAAAATATCAAAGAATATGCTGTTCCCGAAATGTTCGCTATATATTTATATCAATAGGCCTATAGTATGAGATGCTTGAGATCTATTTTAGGACAACTATTATTAGGCTATTAGGTAATGAACATGTAATCGAATTGTACGTGGAGTATACAAGTTATCTTTTCACTGTTTCATGTTGACTGTTTTGAACCCTTTCCCAAATTAAACTGATCATTTTGGACAATTCTATTTCGAGTGGCCATCATTGATTTCTCTGGGTGTTATCAGCGACGCGGGCCTCACAATTCCCCAAATTCATCTTTACATTTATACAAGGTGTTTCTAAATTGTACATGATCAGAGAACCAAATTCAATTGGCTGCTTATGCCAATTAGCTATAATACGAAATTACAATTCTATTGAGATTATATTCAATTGTTAATTATATACAAAAGACACAACATCATTTCACTAATTAATCTAATTAATAATATGACTCTTATCACATGCTAATTGCAATACTGTCACGCGACTCGCTGAACGGGTTTAAGGCCTCTGAGTAAAAAAAAAAATTAATCATTCACTTTTATTCTGAGTTATATAGCAAAAGCGAGGATATATTTCTACTTGAATTTTTTAATTAGTGGCATATATAGCCTACTTGCTTTTATTTATATAATTCAAATAAAACTAAGCGAGGTGCGCAATTTTTAATTTCTCGTCGATTCTGGGCAAAAGAATTCGCTAGGCGCTCTTTTTACTTTCTCTTGTCTATATATATATATTTATTTATTTATTTGCTCATATATATATATATATATATATATATATATACATAGAGAGAAATTATTGTCAAAAGATTTTGATGGATATACACGTTTTAAGGTTCTCTGAATCTAAAAAAGTGTCTTCCACAACATGGTCTGTCTGTCTGTGGGTGTGTGTTTGCCTGTAAACAAAATATCTCAAGAACGAAAAGAGCTAAGAGGTTGAAATTTTATATTTAACCCCCCTGGGACGTGACTCTAAGCTTTTGAACAAAATCTACCAAAGAGTACTAGTATTATACTTTACCAATGTACTTTTTTAGTTTTTTTTACTTTTTTAGTTTTTTACAAAAGGTGAGAGAAAGTTGCGTGCTGTGCGACCAGGCACACCAGATTTATTGCATCTACGATGTTTTTTGATGCGATTATATTTAATTAACGCTCGTGGCCTTGACTCAGTGCGAAGCGCTCATAGTATCTCTCGGGTTCGCTTCCGTTCGCTTCCGTTGCAAGCGAGAAAATTTTGTTTCTATTGAATTTTGGGATGGTTTCTAAATGGCTTTAGATGCCGAAAAAGATCTTAAAACAAAAAAGCAAATATTTAACATTTTATATTTATCATCTGAAGGGGTGGAGTAGGGGGACAAGTTGGAAGAGTTAATTAAAGAAAAATCTGGTGTGACACAACTTTCTCTCATCTCCGGTATGGAAAGTTTTGTTTTCTGCTTGTCATCCCAGGTTTTTTTGTCGATATAGCCATATTTTGCTATTTTGCCAATACATTAGAATTTAAGATGTTACATATATAATAATAAATTTTAGCTAATAAGTTTGTATGGGAATCTTTTTTTTGAAAACAGTACAGCCCCAGTGCCATGCAAACCCCCCCCCCCAAGCTTAAAGCACATTAAAAAAAAAATTTATATTTAAAAAAATGTTCCATAATTTTTCAAATTGAGTATATTTTTATTTATATCCCAATATGAAAAATAAATTATGGTGGACGAAATAGACAAGGAATAACTGGATAAAGGACGATCTTGTGTCATCGAAATTGTCAAAAATGTTTTAATAATTTTTATCCTTGAAAAACTTCCTGCTGAAGCGACTATCACCGCTGGTAATACTTCTTAGGACTCAGTTAAATTTTTTTCTATTATTTCTTACAGCACCGACATAATGCCGTTGTTACCCTTATAGGAATGTGACAATGAATAAATGATAATGAGAAATTTTATTTAAGAACGTTTTATTACAATATTAATACAGAATATATATTTAAATAAATATCAAAATTGTAAATTAGAATAGAATTTTTTTTAGCTGTCCAAAAAAATGTAAATGATAAAATGCCATTGCATTGCAAACCCCCTCCCGTTACCGATGTCAGGATCCGCCTCTTTATAAATAATCGTTCGCCGAGCCACGCACCTAAAAATAAAAAATATAATTAATTTTTATTTCATTTAAGGCATTTTTTTTTATACAAACATTTATATTAAAACAAATATTTAATTTCTAATTTCAATTCAAAATTCTTGGGATGCAATAAAAGTTTTGCAGAGACAAGGCTCGTGTCTTGAGTGCCGCTAGTTCTGGTTCAAGCACCCCCTTATTAAAATGAATTAGGCCTATAATACTTATCTGAGCGCGTGCACGTTTTGATTTTTTTTTTTTTTTTAAACTTTCGACCGTTGGTTCTCGTTGAAACATTTTGTAAATTAAAATTAAATATACAAATTAAACACTAGGTTATTTGTTTCAAAGGTTTTATTAATTAAAAAATTAACACATCATCAGAAGTGATTACATTCTAATACATGAAAGTAGATACAGCATACACTTTCATGTATTAGAATGTAATCACTTCTGATGATGACAAGGAATTGTCGAAATACGTATCAAGTGTTAATTTTTTAATTAATAAAACCTTTGAAACAAATAACCTAGTGTTTAATTTGTATATTTAATTTTAATTTTTTTTAAGTTTTGATTTTATTTTTTATTTTAATTAAGGATTATGAAATTATTTGCTTGGCCTACTGAGGGGGTAATTTCAACTTCTAGGGGTTTTTGATATAATGTAAAAATTTTATATTTTATTTTTACTCTTTGGTCAAGTGTCCGATTCCGAGATCCAGACTCTGTACCCAGCATTAAAAATAAATCTTATATTTATATTAAATTTAACAAATTTGTTGGTGGGCCAACTCATAATTAGCCTAAATGCTAACTAACGCCGAGTCGGATCGAAGCTTTTGAATATTATTGAGAATATCTGATGTCTAAAATATTTTTAAAAATTTCATTTTTTTTATTTAATGTTAAAAACTTAATTTGAACCAAGTATACATTTTTGATTTATTAAAATATTTACTTAACAATAAATAAGTGATCGTTATTTATATATAAATAATGCAAGTGGAAAAGCTCCGCCTTCGGCGAACTTTTACACTTGCCAGGGGGCGTAGCACCCTGGCGCCTTCGGCGAGCAATTGCAAAATTTTAAAGTTTTAAATTTCCCTCTCTAACTTAATTTTAAATTTCCCTCTTTGACTCAACTTCCTTAATTCTGGCCAATCAGCGCCCTGGCAGGCAGATACACACAGGGACAGGAAGTCAGCCGTTAGCGCTTTATATATAGTAATGATAATATTTAGAAATTATGCAAGACAAAATACGTCATCACATTGTATTTTTTTGTATTGCTATAAGAGGAAAATTTCCTCAGAGCATTGTATCTTTTTTCCTATCTTTCAACGGAATTTAATTAACTCCAATTACAGAGAGACGGATTGGTAATGTTTTAAAATTTTCGAGGGATTTGAACCCGAGATGTATAGCAACTCTATATTAGTAATCCGCAGCCCTAAATAAATAATATTTCGCTTTGGTAAATTAAAATACTGTACACGGATATGCGTGCTCCTTTAATCCGTTTAATAGGTCTCTCCTCAATCTTTTGGCAAATTATTCTCAATTCAAGAAAAGCTTGAAAAATCTCACGGGATTTTATTACGAATCCATTCTCTCTTTCGTCCACTGATAAGATTGTCTATGACTTTTACTATTGAATAAAACAGTTGCGATTATGCTCAAGGGATATTCGCATATATCACTTACTTAATAAAACTCTTATCTGCCAAGCAAAATAAGCCCATTTTTATGAAATAAAAATTTGCGTCGTTTGTTAAGAAAATAAAAGCCTTTTTGAGAGTTATTTATTTTCCCTATTGTTTCCTTATGATAGCGAATATTTCTTCAAAAATAAAATATCATATAAAGTATTATTGTTCATTATAACGAATGAGAAATTTATTATTATTTTTTTTATAAAACACCACATAAATTATATTTTCTTTTTCTTTCTATGCCATCAATTCGGGATCGGCATTGTTTTTCTTATTTTTTTTAATATGAAATTTTAATATTTTACCAAAAAAATTTTTGTCTCGGTATGGCTTTTTAAAAAAATAGGCAAGGAAGTTGAAAAACTTGAACACCGCTAACTTTAGGGCTATAAGGCTTAGCGTTTGCACCTTGATCGCATGTGATTAAGAAGAGCGGGAAAGTTTTGAAAACTAGTCGCCTTTTTACTTTCTAATCCAAATGGATAGAAAACTAAGCAAAAAGCTAATTGGGGGGGGGGGAGGGTCAGCATTATTCACAAAACTATCTCAGGAAATTAAATCTAGAGATGTCTTTGTCAATAATATTGAATTCCACGAAAATTAGTGAAGTAGTATATATGAAATTTTATATTATCTTTTATTAGTAGCTCTTTGAAATTTTCAAAAGATTGTCCAGCATTTTCCAAGCACCCTGTAGATCATAACTTTTTTAGTTTTTAAAATATCCTCTTGATTTCAAATAAATTTATTAAAAATATTTCACAACTTCGATTGATAAAAAATAATATAATAGTTTATTAAAATAATTATTTATTTTTTTCATAAGCACTAATATAAAATTCATTTGCCCATAAAGTAAAGAAAATTTATTTAATAAAAAACAATTACATTATGGAAATGTATGAAAGGCCAAAGTTATTAATTTGAAATTACTTTTATAAAGTACATTTCCATGAGTTTATTTTATAGTCTGCGATATTTTTCAATTTAGACCGCAGAGGCGCTATATTTCTCTCAGATAAATCATTATCCTTTATTCGTGGCTCAATTTCGAGTCGGCTATTTTGAACAAATTATTCTACACAGGATTCACTCTTTAGGGCTGTCGGATTCTTTTCATCTCGTCTAAAATTGAACCGTTCTCAAGTCAACATATGCCCCATCTAAATTCTCTATTCGTGGCAAATTTATTTTCACGCGACTTTTATCGTTTAGTTAGTTCATTTTACTGGTACATAGTTTTATGAGTTTAATTAATAAATTTCACACCATGTTTTAAGAAACATTCTATTTTTAAACAAATTGTTTGATAATAGAAAATTTAAACTATCAGTCGTTGGTTTTAGTTGCAATTTATAGAAACTATATATTTATATAGGACACATTACAATTTGTATTTTATAACCCAAAAGACTGACTTCGGGAGTTGAACAAGGGATCTGCCGATTTGTAGTCAGCATGCCCTACCACAGCACTGCACTCGGCATTTTAGCTTAGATCACTTATATATTGATCTAATCGGCAGATCAGTGGTTGAACTCCCGGCGGTTCTTAATTTTGTCGGCCTTTTGAGTTAATAGATATAAATGTAAATTGTAATTATATAATTCCTGTCTTGGATTGAAAAAGCCCATCTACGTATATATTTCATATATAAATCATTATTATTCATTATTTAAAAGACATAAGTTTAAAATTTTATAGAAAATGATAATTTTTAATAAATCATTGAAATTATGACTGAAAAGCCCAAAAAATCTTTCGCCTTTTCTTATTTTTGAAATTTTTCATAATTTCATTAGATATCACCACCAATAATAATATTAAAGATTTTTCGAAATTTTGAAAAACCTTTGGAGCTTTTATTAGAAAGTAAAAATGAAATAAATTAAATTATGTCTTTCTCTCTTAAACAAATAAATATTGCAATAATTCATACTTTGTAACATTCACATATGCATAAAGACTTTTCTGCCGAAAACAGACTTTTTTTATCGACTACACCTAGGAATTTCGCTATAACGGTCTTTTGCGATTTACTTTTTTCGATTTACGGGTTACAATGTTTCGTTATACGGCCAATTTTTATAGGAAATAAAAAGAATAAAATATTTTATGAACTAAAAACTACATTAGTTTATAAAAAAAATTGGAACAAATCCAATTAAATTTCTCTGGGTTTGAATGAAAATAATTGATTCGTTATACGGCTTCTCGTTTTACTACCTTTTTCAGATAATTGTTATTATTAAAATTCCGATTTTAACGGGCCGAAATCACCATTCTGGAGTAAAATTTTGATTTTACAATTTCGTAGATAACTTTGATTGGGATCAGATATCAATTTGGATTATTCGTTAAAAAATTACTTAAATAAATGATTTTCTTTTTGGCACGCCGCGACGTGCAGGTTCGGGTTGACCCGCAAATATCACCCCAAGGGAAGAACGTCATTTTGTGCTCCAAAGCCCATAGCATCCCCCGGCATCCGCGAACATGTACTGTAGGCAAAACAACAGGTTTAGTTTTAAAAAAGGGAGTTTTATTTGGTTTAGGTATATTTAGATGTTAAAACAACATCATCAGAATCTTATTACAAACTCAATTGTAATAAGGTTCTGATGATGATGTTTTAACACCTAAATATACATAAACCAAATAAAACTTCTTTTTTTCAAATAAACCTAGTGTTTACTTTATTAAATTATTTTAATTAATATATTGTCTGTAAATATAAAGAAATCAAAAATTTCCCCATGTCGAAATCTTTTTTTTTCCGATTTGAATCCAATAGAAGAACTCTTGAGTTTTATTTTCTTTTTATGAGAACGCTCTTTGTATTTCCGATCCATGTTTCTTTCAATTGACACTTCATCTTTGATTTGGAACTAAAGCACAAATTAAAATACAAACGGTTTAGAGAGAAAATTCAAATCCAATATAGTATTATAGACGTTTTACGATCGGCAATGAAATATTTTTTTTTTCATTCAAGACGTCCAAAGTTTAGATTTATACGAGGATGGAGTGAATTGAAGGCTAAGCAATCCCTGGCTACTATTTTCCATAATCCAGGATTGAAACTATAAGTATTGAAATGGGATGCATTTTTTTGTATGCTGAGAGAAAAAAATTAAGCCAGTCGTCGTTTTATTTTTTCTAAAGAATAGCTGTGTCGATTTTAAGAAACAAAACCAGTTTTTACCTATCGAACCTCTCCTGTCCGAATTAGTCCTGCCTCCGACAATTTTTGTGTTCATCCGTTGACTTTTTTCTTTAAGATTGATCAAGAAGTGAAATAAACAACTTCTTGAATAAACAAAAGCTTTCTCTTTAAGATAAATGCAGATAACTAGTTTAACTTTCTCGTATCCTATATATGAAATATATAGAGAGAGAAAGTATTACGATCATGTCAAAAATTCGATGTCGAGATTTTGATGGATATACATGTTTTGAGGTCCCCTGAGTCCAAAAAAGTGGGTCCCGCAAATTGGTCTGTGTGTGTGTGTGTGTGTGTGGGACAGCGGCGTAACCAGCATTTGAGGGCGGGGGGGGTGTCGAAGCTCCGCCCCCTGGACCCCCTTGCTCGCCTTCGGCGAGCAATTGCCCGCCGAAGGAGGGCAAATTTCTTGCATCCTGTAATTTCCTCAGCGAATTTGTTTATATTTACATGTTTTTTAATGACACCTGTATGATTTTGTTTTGATTTTTTCTTTGCTTTTACGAAAAATGTCGTTTTCTTCTGTGATTATTTCAAAAACTATTCAGTTTTCGGAAAAATATCAAAGAATAAAAACTTTTTAAAATTGAGTATTTTATTTCGACGGGCATGCAAATGAAATTTTATTTAAAAATTGCTAAACATTCGTTCATTCATTCACTAAATCTCGGGCGGGAATGGGCGGGTTTGAAAAAAAGTCCGGGCGGGCTAGGGCAGCCATGAAGAATGGTAAAAGCCCTTTCATTTTGAGAAAATCGAAAAAAAACTGAAAAACTTCATCAGTAAAATAATTAGTACTTTTTGGCCAATTTTGATTAAAAGCTTATTTTCACGGTCCCGGGGGGGTGTTTAACTTAAATATAACATTTCAGTCTCATAGCTCAATTCCTTAATGCTTAAAAAAATTTTGAATTTCAAAAAATTAAATATTAAGGCTTATACGAATCCTGAGTAAATCTCCACAGACATAAAACATCAAATTAAGGCTTATATATTGCAAAATAAAAAAAATTTTAATTATAAAGCCTCTATATTAGACATGGGTGATACTGTATCAATCTGATATTTTGTATCAGGTAGGAAAAAGTAACAGGTGCACATAATGGGTACGAGCAAAAAATATCAGGTATTTAAATACCAAAGTAAAAATCAGATAACTTATTTATTAAAAAAAAAAAATATATTTTTTTTCATTTCTGCTCTCTTTCTTAAAGTGAAGAAAAGAGAAATAATGTATAAGTAATAATTAGATGTGTATTTAATTATTATAGGGCCTAGTGAGAATAGTAGAGTCAAAAATGTAAAAATGATTCAGAATGACGTTCGAAAAGCGCGCCAGAGCTAGCGAAATGCCCCTGTCAGGAGAGAAGAGACGGGGCGGGGCGGGGCGTCGCGAGTTGAGGGTCGCAAGAGAGAAGGAATGAGAGAGAAGGCGAAACCAAAACTGTATCGGGTAAGAAACGACGCTCTAAAGTGAAAAGCAAGTATTTGATCAATGCGCAAGCGCGAGATATCAGGTACGAGTGAGAAACAGATACGCGTCCTGTTCAGGTCCAGTCGAGTATGCCCGAGTTGTTGATACTCAAATAACAGATTTAAAAAGTATATGTTATTTGCTCGGTATTCGTTTCTCACTCGAACCTGATATCTCGCTCGCGCTTGCGCATTGATCAAATACTTGCTTTTCACTTTAGAGCTTCGTTCCTTACCCGATACAGTTTTCGTAGCGCCTGCTCTCTCTTTCCTTCTCTCTTGCAACCCTCAACTCGCGACGCCCCGCCCCGTCTCTTCTCTCCTGACAGGGCAATTTCGCTAGCTCTGGCGCGCTTTTCGAACGTCATTCCGAATCATTTTTACATTTTTTACTCTACTTTTCTCACTAGGCCCTATAATAATTAAATACAAATCTAATTATTACTTATACATTATTTCTCTTTTATTCACTTTAAGAAAGAGAGCAGAAATGAAAAAAATATATATATATTTTTTTTTTTAATAAATAAGTTATCTGATTTTTACTTTGAAACTATTTTTTTTTTTTATATAAAAACATTAATTAAAAAAATAAAAATATATGTAACTGTGAATTGAAATACATAATGAATAGAATTAAATTAAATTTCGTTCGCCGGCACAGAAATTTGTTAATTATTTTTCTAATGCAGTATATAAATTGACATTTTAAATTTGGAGACATGTCAGTTCACTCAGTTTGGAAAACTCTTTAGTAATGAATAATTATGAGTTTGTTCTCAACACAAGAATAAATAGGGTAGAAAACATTTGAAAAAATGTTAGACACGTTGTTATTGACTTGAATTAATGTAAAGCTAGCGTTGCTGGGTGAAATTTGTTTCGGGTACAAAAGTATCAGGTAAAAATATCGGGTCTGAACAAGTACCTGTAACAGCTGGTACCTGGTACAGCAAAATCGAGTAACGACCCATGTCTACTCTATATACGTTATTTATTATTTTTGGAATTAAATTCATTTAAAATAGTAGAATTCAAGTTGTAATATAATTTTAAAAGAAAACAATCAATTTTTTAAGACAATCGATGAAAAGAATATGATAAAATCACATACGCTGGGCTATATTTTAGAGGCCGTAGGGCGCCTATGCCTGTTTCGGGGGGGCGCCAAGGGCTCGATGCGCCTGGGGCGGGGGGGGGGCTCGAGCCCCCCTCGCCCCCCCTGGTTACGCCACTGTGTGTGGACAGATTTTTAGCATGAAGGAATTGAGCTACCGGATTGAAATGTTATATTTAAATTAGGTACCTTCCCCGAATCTCAAAATAAGCTTTTGAACAAAATCGGCCAAAAAGTACTAGTACTTTACTGATGTACTTTTTCAGTTTTTTTCGATTTTCTCAAAATTCCCTCCAAGGATTTTTTTTTAAATTCATAAATCAACTATATTTTAGATGCTCTTTAAAATGTATATTCTCATTTTGCCGTTGAAATCTTCTGAAGACCACTTTACTCTTGTTCTTCATAGGAAAGATAGAAATGGTTGCCATGGTAACAGAATTTAAATCTTTTTCTTTTTATTAGATTAAAAATCAATTATTATTTAAATTCCCATTTATTTTTATTTTATTTCTGTCTTTAATTGTTTCCGAGAAAACATATCTCTCTCTCTCTCTCTCTCACTTGCAAACATTATCGTCTGTCTCTCCGCCTTCTCTCATAGGCCTAATGTTAATTTCCTATAGGGATTTGTATGTTAATTTCGATTCAAAAGGGGGTCCCCTTTGGAACTTTTTACGACATTTAAAATTTTTTTTTCCAATTCTTATGAAATTTTGTATTTATTTACGATTCTATATTGTGTATAAAATGTCCAAATATGAGATTAAAATTTTGAAAAATAACCATAGTTTATTTCAAGCAGTCAACATTTAAAATGCAAGTTTGAAACTAAGGTGCTAGCGTAAACTAAATATATCTCGACACAAAAAATCTGGTGTGACCAGCACGGTGCACAACTTTCTCTTACCGAAGGGTAAGAGAAAGTTGTGTGCTGTGCGCCAGTCACACCAGATTTTTTAATTACTATAAACAAGTATGTAAAAATAAATTTAGCAAAAAAAAAATCGAGCGATGGTATAAATAGAATCTTGTATATTTAGGATGTCTTTGTGGTTTGTTGAAAGATTACTATTTGTTTAAAAAATAGATTGAATAATAGAATAATATGTTTAATACGAAAGAGGATGCAACCAAATAATTGAGCCTCTATTTAGTAATAAACACTCTTTATTGGGACGTTTCGGCTGGGATCAACAGCCATCTTCAGCCTTCAAAGAGCATATTAAATTGTTTGTAGATGGCCTTAAGGATGATCAATTTTATTATAAGGACATCGGCCAAAAATAAATACTTTTGCGTATTATCCGTTTATTTGTAAATATTTCGATTTCAGTGATATCGAATCATCCTTAGTACAATCAACAGATGTTTTGCTTATGGAGGTTCATATATGCCGCACTTACTCTAATAATATGTTGTTAAGGACAAGTGACAAAGAATAGGCAATTGTATTAATATATATAGATTTTAACAAATTTCATATAAGGGGTGATAAAATCTAGTTTCTCGGCCTTTACGAACATTGCAAATATGCTAGCATAGGCGTAGCCAGGAGGGGTTTTGGGGGTTCAAATCCCCCCTCCCCCCATGGGACCCAAGCCATGACTAGATATTTAATACAAATTATATTTCACATAGGGTAAGAGAAAGTAAAATATAATAATTTACTCTTGCTAAAAAACAAACCAAAATGATTTATAAATACCCTAAAATAATCTTAAAATTTTGAAAAAAATTTCTTGATCCCCCCCCCCCCCCATAAAAGATTTCTGGCTACGCCAATGTATACTAGGCCTACTATATTTAGAATAAAACATCATATTGATTATGAATATAGAAAAAAATATTTTTGTTAATTAAAATCTCTTATTAATAAACAGTAAAAATGAACTGGAAACTACGTCATTTTATTTATTTTATCAAATTATTTGATATCAATTATTTTATTTTAAACGACTTCAACCACACATGTTCGTAATGGGTAATGAAAAAAATATTTTTTTAAATTAAGAAAATTTATGACTTCTTTGATAAGATAACAAAAGTACTATATTTTTTCGTTTTTTTATTTTTTAGGTTTATAAGGATTTAAAATATGTTTAACGATTGAAATGCGGATATTAATTATTTAAATGGATTCTAGATAAAATATATTTTTATTATTTTTTTACATTTCTTTCTTTTTAGTATCAGTTCCGAGCTGGAGCTCGCAGGATTTTTCTTTTGATAAAATTGGAAAAAACTAAAAAAGTATTATACCTTCTGTTCTAGGAGTGACAATCACATCTGATCTCTCCTGGAGCACCCACATCTCGTCTGTGATTAAATCTACCGCAAGGAAATTAGGTTTCCTATTCAAAACGAAGCGTTACGGCATCGAATTTTTGACATGAATCCAATACTTTTTCTCTCTGTATATTAACTTATATACTGGTAAGTAAAAAAAAATAATAACAATCAATTTCTTACATTGTGGAAAAAATTATTATTTAGTTTTAGTTTCGATTACACTTCGGAATTCTGAGCTATAATCAATAGGAGTAGAAGGAGTGGGGGTGCGGTCAAGTAAAGTGCCTGCGGTCTGAGGTCGGAATGCATTAAATACTGTATATATATATATATATATATATAGGGGCGTCTATTGGCCCCGGAGACAGCTAAAGCCGAACCCTCGTCCCTTTGGGCCCTTTTGGCCTTTTTGCACACGACATCCATAGTGCCAAGTGACGATGAGACAGACGCCCTTCTGACATTCGAAATGAACTTAATAGCACTAGAAGGCAACATCTCACACCCTTTATACGTCACATCCATTAACTTATAAAATAAGATTGTAATTTCCTGAATAATATTAGCATCATATTCAATTAATCGGTTTATTTTTTATTGCCTTGAACAGCAAAAATTATATCTACATTTTTTGGATTAAAGATAAGCAAAGAAGAAATAATAGGTGGTAGGAGTCCAAAAAGTGACAATTTTGTTTGCCTCCCTCGACATTTAATACTCTCTTTGATTTTCATGCTCTCCTCACCTGTGAACACCTACATTAACACCCGAATTTACTAACTAACTTCTTTGGTCTTTATTAATTCCATCCATGACTGCTTCCATTCTCACAGCCACAAATCTCCCAAGTAGTCAGCTCAATAATGTTTTTTTTTTTATTAATAAATATAATACTGTATAATTTATTCATCCGAGTAATAAATGCCATAAGATTCATAGTTATGTTATTACTTGAACTAATAAATTATATTCGAAAATATATTACATATTAATTTAGAAATAGAATATTATTGTTGAAAAAGTAATATCTTCTCTGACTAGTGCAGAGCTGCCCAGCTGATCCCGCATCTGCGTATGTCTCTCTCGTTCTAATAAATTCGGACACTTCGATGTGAAGATAAGATTCATTTACTCATCAGCAAAATCTCTCTATTCTGTATGTCCAATGGACATTGTGCATAGAAGTTTTCTTTTCAAAAATAGCTAATTAACCTTTAAGGTGCGCGTCTCGAAAAGCCGTTAGAAGACGATTGACTACCGAGTTACTCGAGGCGACAAGAGATGGCGTTAGTTTTTCCCACAGGAATACAAGGGATTTATTCCCTTTCATTTTAAAGATTCCAGCTAATTAATTAAGGGTAAAAAATTAATTATTTTTTAACACAATGATTACTAATTTAATTATCTATAAGATATAGAGCGAATTTTTCAAAAATATCTTTTATTTAGTGCGATTAATCTAAAAAAAAAAAATTTATTTTTTTCGAAAATCAAAAAAAGGACTTCTATAAGTTGTAGATATTTTAAATAGCTTTAATTTAAAAAAAAAATTGAGGTCGATAGCTTCAAAATTGTGGGCGCTGGAATCTCCCAAAAATAGCACCCCAAGACGCGCACCTTAATATAATAGACATTTTTAATAAAAAACAGTAACTCCGAAAAATTTATTTATTTTATTTTGTTTTTCGCCCAGATTTAGATAAATTTTATATTGTTCCAAAAAAAAATTTCATAACCATATTTTTTTTTTTTACATATGCAATATGATATGATTCTTAACCCCCAAGCTTTGACCTTATAATTTCTCTTATTTTCTTAATAGCTCTTTACATTTCTTTCTAATATCTAAAATTAAATATTATTTAGATTAGCCTATTAATAAAAAGAAATCTTTACTAACTTATTTAATTTATTATTTATTGACTTAATTAATTTTCTAAAATGTAAATATACTCTATTTTAAAATTCACTTCAGATGACTAAAATTACATAGCTCTATATAAAACTAAAGAAATTATTTTCCGAGTCGAAATAGACACAGATTTATAAATAAAAGAGGAATGCATTAACTTGTTAGCCCCAAAGGGAATGCGCGTATCTAAATAAAATGTTTGTTTTTATTTTAATAAAGATGCAAAATTTGCGTAATTTATTTCAGTCCCTGGTTAATTTAGACTAAGGTATTTAAATTGAACATCTAATTGCAAAGCTTCCCTTTAGGCTATGAATGTTAAACAGACCAATGGGGAAAAAAAGTTGACCTAAGGGCAAAGGGAGAATGTAAATAAAAAAAATGCAAACAGGCGAGTAGTAAATGTTTGCCAGGATAAGTCCTGGAAATTGACACCGGATTGCCAAGACATGATCGACACCTGCATTATCATGCGTTTGTCCTCTTCGCTCATTGAGTTTTGATTTTTTGGCTAGGGCTTTGAGAAAATTTAAAAAAAAATCTTTTAGTTAAATATTATTTCCAGAGAACGTTTAAGGAAGAAGTTAAAAAAAAAAATAAGGTTTAACAATATGGTTGGATTGAGAACTTAGATATTTAATAAATCAGTGTCTGCCCGAGTCGAAAAATTGTCCTTTTTTCGATCTGATGTCGTAAATTTTGACCTGCCCTCACACTGTTGCAATAAATAATAAAGCAGTTTCTATCCTGACACAGAAAATTTTGGGTTAGGGATGAGAAATTCTAATAAAAAAAAATTATATTCATAATAACATTAGAACAAAATATAAGGATGGATGTGAGATATCTTTGTGGTTAAAAGTTTTATTAAAGAGTCAACAAAAAAAAATTTTGAACTCCTTAATAAGGACGAGATACGATTTGGACCAGGTTGGGGCAATGTGAGGCTAGGACGGTCAGCGACCAAAAATTTAGACGTTTTTGTCCTGCCTCGTGCGTATCAGGTCGAGAATTTTATATTTAGACAATAGAAAGGTGAGATCAGGTCTTAAATTGACGACATCAGGTCGAAACAAGGACTCAGGTGCCCACTGGTATGCGACTTTTGACGTTGTCCTAGCTAGGATGCGTTTTGAAATACTGTACATGGTTGTCAATGGAGCAGTACACCTGCATCGTCACCTAAGAAATGCTCGGTTGAGTGAATTGTTTTAATTTTAGATTTATTATTTGAGTTGTAACTTCCAAATGGTATAAATAAATTCAAAGAAAGGTCTCAGATCCCCTCATCCGACACCACAACATACAATGCAATTTACTTTTAATTTTATTAAGGTGCGCGTCTCGAAAAACCGTTAAAGCACGATTGACTCGAGGCGGCACGAGATGGCGTTAGTGTTCCCCTATTGGAATACACGTAACTTGTTCCATTTAATTCTAGACTTTCCAGCTAATTAATTAAAGGCAAAAAATTAATTATTTTTTAACACAATGATTACTAATTTAATTATCTACAACTTATAGAGCTCCTTTTTTTAAAATATCTTTTATTTAATGCGATTAATCTAAAAAAATTTTTTTTTTTCGAAAATCAAAAAAAGGGCTTCTATTATTTGTAGATATTTTAAATAGCTTTAATTTAAAAAAAATTTGAGGTCGATAGCTTCAAAATTGTGGCCGCTGTAAAGTCCCAAAATTAGCACCCCGAGACGCGCACCTTAAATATTTAAAAAAATGAGTTTGTATTCGTCTGGAAAAAAGCCTAATAGAGCTTTCACCAACTTTAGTTGATAAACTATAACCGGTCAATTAAACTTGATTCGTGATTACACGCCCATCGTGAAAAAGATTGAAAATCACATCCAGAAAACATTTTTTTTTTTAAATAAATAAGTTAGTATAAAGAGTCAATAAAATTTCGCTCGAGTAAAACAATAAGAGGTTAAAAAATGAGAGAGCAAAGAAGAATTCATATTTTCTTTGATCGAATGAAAGGAGAGCGCGGATCAACCCCCTGGCACCTTCTCCCTAATTCACCCCAATGGACCAAACCCGTTTTTTTTTTGCCGGAAGGAGATTTTTTGCCAGTTGCTATGACAACGGCCGAGATGACGACGACGGCTTCATTGGGATCGTCTCGGACAAATGAATTCGCTGCGATCGAATTGATTGATCGACCCCTGGACCGATTAACGACTGATCCATCAAAATGATCGACGCCTTTATAGGCGCTCCCGCGATCATAACGAGACGGGTCTCGCTCTTAAAGATCGCCTCGAATATCGGTTCAAAGGCATTAATCCTAATATCGTTTTTGACACTTATCCAAGCACTTAAAAGCTTGTTCTATAATCTACTTATAAGTTTGGAATATAAAATGAAATTAATTTAAAAAAAGGAAAAAAAATTAACTTGGTTTAATTATAATGAAGTCAACGTAAAAGTTGCCTCCTCATAAGGGAGCTTAATTAAGCAAAAGACATTTCTAATACAACATATTAATATATCGCTTGAAAGAAAGGAGCTGTTTAATTTGAATTGAAGTTATATGAGTGAAAATAGCTGGCAGATGTTGCTTTCTCAATGGATATGGATGAGTTGCTACGGGTCTCGCAGACGCTTCGTAAATATATTTATATTATTTTAATCAAAACTTTCTTTTTAAATTTAATTTTTTGTCAAGATATTTAAAAACAGAACAGAATGTAATCAAATTGGACTTATTTCTAATCATAAATGGTCGAGCCACTCTATAAAACTTGAACATATGTATTGAATACATTTACAAGACGTGCCGCCCGCCTTCGGCGAGCCCCGTGCCTTGGCCCTGGCGGGCGGCGTCTCGGGATATGATTAGTAGTTATTACTATAAATATATTTAATAAATTTTTGATTTTAATATGAAAATATATTATAAAACGTATTTTAACCAATTTTTACTTTCTCTTTCCTATATATGAAATATATAGAGAGAAAGATTTGGTTTCATGTCAAAAATTCGATGTCGAGATTTTGATGGATATACATGTTTTGAGGTCCCCTGAGTCCAAAAAAGTGCGTCCCGCAAATTGGTCTGTCTGTGAACAAAATATCTCGGGAACGAAAAGAGTTAAGAGTGTGAAATTTTATATTTAACCCCCTCTTCGAGTGGTGAAAATAAGCTTTTTAACAAAATCGACCAAAAAGTACTAGTACTTTATTGAAGTACTTTTCAGTTTTTTTTTTTTCAATTTTCTCAAAATTCGCCCAAACGATTTTGATTACAATTCCCAAATAAACTAGGTACTTTTTAGATACTTTTTAAAAAGCATATCGGTGAAATTTTTCTTGGAAATCGTTTGCAGTACACTTTACTGGTGGGGTAGCATTTGAAGCTCAGCGCCATCTACTGCCAAGTTTGGAATTTAGTTGCTAAGGGCAACTAAATATATCTCAACACAAAAGAAAGTAAAATTCTGGTGTGACAAGCACAATACACAACTTTCTCTTATCTTATTGAAGGTAAGAGAAAGTTGTGTGCTGTGCGGCCAGCACACCAGATTTTTCTTTTTTTTCTTTTAACCTCTTTTATTTATGACTGAATTTATTTGGCTGACTATAGGTCTTAATGGTTGGTTGATCTTATGAATTTTGGGATTGCCATATATTTTTGGAATTTGGGGATCTTTTGGTTTTAATTTTACTTTTTCTTCAATGGGTAGATTCTTAATTAACGATTTTATTTTTCGGGTGAATTTATCTTTTCAGTATTTCATAAGTTGAAGATTCTAGAATGTTTTCCATTTTTTGTTTGTAATCCACTGTATTCATTACTACAGTGGCGTTACCTTTGTCTGCAGGGATGATTTTAATCGAGTCTTATCTTTTATTTATTTACCCGGCATGCATTGCAACACAGATAGTCAATTATTATTATTAATATTATGTGAAATTCCTACGAAAGGTTTTTTAGTGCATTCAGTCTCTACTAATAAATATTATTTAGCTTTAGAATTTTTTGCTTGTTTATTTTATGATGGATTTTATTTTAATATCACGTTTTTTTTTTAACAATTTAATTAATTCACATATTAATTTTATTTATTTATTTCATGATTACGGATGATAAATTAATGTTTATTTAGAAATCAATTTTTTTACATTTATTATATATCCGGTATATTACAATTTTGCAAGCAATTTTTTAAATTTTTTCGAACTTTTGCTGATGATTATATAGCAACAAAGTATTGGATTCATGTCAAAGATTCAGGGTCGAGATTTTGATGGATATACACGTTTTGAGATCACCTGAATCCATAAAAGTGGTTTTCGCAACATGGTCTGTCTGTGTGTTTGTCTGTCTGTGAACAAAATATCTCAAGAATAAAAAGAGCTACGAGGTTGAAATTTTATATTTAAGTTAGGCACCCCTTGGGACCTGGGATGTGTAGGTGAACACAAGCTGCCCGAGCTGGGACTGGCAGTCCCTCATTTCTTAGTATGTCTGTCTCATCCTTCCGCTTTCCAACAGGCGTCAGACCGTGCGATGGGCCGGCCTGACCTATTTCTTCCGGTCGCAAAAATGCATGATAGGGTTGGAGGGAAAAAATGGGGTCCGCCGACCCCGCATCGCGGGAATAAGGCGAGGTCAGAAGAAGAAGAAGAAGATTGTTCTAATATTATATAAAGAAAAATTTTCTAATAAATATTATTATTTCTATTTAATATTATCTGAAAGATTAAATAGATAAATACTTAGAGAGTTATAAGCTCTTTGAAATTTGGAAGCATATTTGGAGTCTTTTCTTTCTCAATTTGTGTTTAGAGTCAGGTATGAGCAAAATTCACAAAAAAAGGATCGGTGATACGGCAAGTGGAAAGATCACGATCCACATTCAGATCCGGTTTGCAAAAAATGAATCCAGATCTAAATTTAGATCCTGGATTGGATTTTAGGATTTTAAATTCTATTTTTAAATGCTATCCAATTGATTTTGTTGCAGTCAGTGACGTCATTTTAAGGGCAGGGAGGGCAGGGGTGGCAATCGCCTCCACCCCGCCCCCCAAGGGCTCTGATCCTTTTTAAATTTTATATTTTTCTAAATAAAATATTTCAAAATATATCTACTGGTATATAAACTGTAAAAAATTAATTAAATTAAATATTTTTTGGCAAAATGTGAAATATCTATTTGTAAGTAAATTTTAAGAAAAAAGGTTTGCCCCCTCCGCAAGGATAAGTTAAAATGACGCCACTGATTGCAGCCAATATAATTAATCTATATATATATATATATATATATATATATATATATATATATATAATAAAATGGGAAAAATGTATGTACAGTGAGGGTCAATATTAAGTCCCACCCATGCGTTTTCATCTTGTGATTGTTTCATTGTTTTTATAAAAGAAAATGAAAATCTTTATTGGGAATTTTCTAGTTTTGAAGCATGAAAGTTTCCATTAAAAGATATATAATATTTTTTTAAAAACATTGAAATAATCACAAGTAGAAATCGCATGGGTGGGACTTAATATTGTCCCTCACTATACGTAGATGTTCTATAGAAATCCACAATTTTCAATGAATCTATTTCAATTAGTGCTTATACTTGAAACTAGGAGTAAAATTTGAATCTCTTAAATGTTTTGGGAAACTATTTATAATCAAATTTCTTCAACATGTGAACATAAATAGTCTGGGTTGCCAAACTTTGAGTAAAAAGTAGAACTAATTCCCTTAAAATTTGCATTCGATTCCAAAAGATAAAGGAATTAAAAGAGCAGAGCTAGTTACTGATAAAGATCTTAGTTAGACTGTGACTTAACCGTCAAGTGTGCAAAGGGCCCAAAGCTACAAGACTCATTAAAAGAAAACCGAGAGTAAGTTTCTAAGTTAGGAGTAAAGTGAGTAGAGAGAGAGTCAAGAGCAGATGCAAGGCATTTCACAAGTTTGATTTATTCCTTATAGATTTAACAAATATCTCTCTCTCTCTCTCTCTCTCTCTCTCTCTCTCTCTCCCCCCCCCCCTTTCTCGCCATGGACGAAACCTTTTTCGGCCCCTCGCGCTCGATCTTCTTCTGCTTGTTTTATTTTAAGAAGTTTACTTGGTGTTTGCTTTTAATCTTTGCCACTCGCTTGCTAAATGTTTAAGTAATATTTTTATTTTTAATAAAAATAACTCCATTTTTACTTTTTATGATAAGATATTAATTTCTATCAGGCTGAAAGGTTTCATTCTGCATAATCCAAGCCTAAGGCTCACTCAGCCTTTTCCTTTCTCTCGGTTTCGGTATTAATTCTATTTTTCTTGCAAGGTAGTTCTTCCTTAAATTGAACGGACATATCCTTTTACCTAATCTATAAATCGCAGTCATCTCCTCAGCAAGAACAAGTTTTGTTACTTTAAAATCTATACTCAAAATAAAAAAGAAAAAAATCTCTTTGGATTAGCTAGCACTTAATAAAAAATTCTTTCTTTTTACTTTTTAAATACTTTTTAGGTATTTTATTTTTATTCCTACCATTTCAAGAGATATTGTAATTGTCACCTTTGGTCTTTTTTGCTTCGTTTCCACATTTGTCGAGATTATCTGGGCACTAGTTTTGTTGTCTTTGCCTCGGTTTGATGCTCTTGCGAGTTTAACTGGCTGATGGCTCTTGTTTTGTCTTATTTTATTTTCGATATTCTCGCTATTTCTATTTGAAAATATGCCTTATAATTATATTATTCAGAGATTTATTGAAAATACAAAATTTCAAATTTATTTATTTTTACATTATGTATAAGTGTAGTAGAGGCTGTGATGTGTATACATAGAAATAAATGGGCAGAGGCAGCCAAAAATATCTCTGAATGCTCATTCAATCATCCGGAAACGTATAGATCCCTTTATTATGAACCATCATGAGTCCATTGTATAGTTTCTTTGATATTTCTACCAAATTTAATAAATAAATATTTAATATTCATACTTACGCTCTTTGTTAAATAACGAAACGTTTCCGGATGATTGAATGAGCATTCAAAGATTTATTTTTGGCTGCCTCTGCCCATTTATTTCTATTATTTATTATTATTTTATTTAATCATAATGTTTATTTATTTTTTTTAATAGCAAAAATTAATAAAACGGGTTAGCTTATATTTGTCCGATTTTTTTTTAGATATAGAATAAAGTATCAATTAAAAATATTATACTCGAGATATTATTAAGGTATAAAAAGGGTTTCCCTGGCCATTGTGTTTTTTATATGAACGACCGAAGCTCTCTCTATAAAGACCCTTCTTGACTCAAACAGTTTGTATAAAAGTTGTAAAAAGATTTGTAATAAAGTTAACCTTAGGGTTAGCATTTAGAAAAGGACCAGGTCCAGTCCTTGCTTTTTTTCCTACGAGAGTTAAAAAATGTTTCGGCCATTTTGCTCTACTTGTCTTTTTTATAGCCGTTTATCCGTCACAGAGCTAACGGTAAAACTTTTACCTTAATGTTAGCTACTCGTATAATTCGCGTTGCATCCCGAGGCTATTCGCTATCAAAATCACTTCCAACATTAATAAATGGAATATCAATGAGAAGAGAAGCAAAAAAAAATACAGTGACACCAATTATTCAGAATTAGCAAAAATATGCAGTTTTTTTTTTAAATGGAAGCTGCTGCTAGAGCACAATTGCATTCCCTCGACGCTAACTTAATTAGCCCACAGCCATAATAACTTCTCTTAAAGTAATTTAATTGAAAAAATAATAAAAAAAAAAACACAACTTATTGCTTTGTGGAAAATAATTGGTTCGCTTTTTAATGAAAACTCATTTATATTCTGCTATGATTCTTTTTAATTGCTTTAACACTTAATAAAAAAAGATTTTTACCAGATTTTAAATAATAAACTTAGGGAAAATTTTTCTAAATATGTATTTTAATTAAAAAATTACTAATTTATTTTTTAGACAGCTATTTTATAAATCATTACAATTAATTATGAAGTCTCATTCTTATTCCAGTCGTAGATCTGATGACGTTTCCAGATTTAGTGATCGAAATGTTGTAATTTTCCAAAATTACCAAGTATAAATAAAACGTGGGTTAAACCCAAAACCTGGTTTTAATTTATTCCACAAAAGAATTTAAAATTTAAATTCTCAAAATTTTATTTAGATTATACTTATATACAACAGGAAAAGGAGCAGGAGCAGCCAAAAATATAAAGCCTCCGATTTTCACAAATTAATGAGACATTTGGGTAAAATTTTATTATCCCATCATGAGTCCTTCAAAATTGTTTAGGTCCCGGAGTTACTCATATGATGGGGTAATAAAATTTTCCCGAAACGTCTCATTAGTTTGTGAAAATCGGAGGCTTTATATTTTGGGCAGCTCCTACTCCTTTTCCTGTTGTTTAAACATCCACTGAATTCATTGATAGATTATAACCTGTATATAATTCATCTGACATCATACAGTAATTCCCCGTTTTCTATCTTTGATTTGTATCTAGAATTGTAATTTTACATGGCAAATTCAAATAGGATGTTTACATTCGGTGGAAGTGATGTGAATAATTAGGATGCTAGCAATTTTTTTCATTTCGGCCATTTGACTTGACAAATTTATTGCATATATTTGAAATTACATTTTAGCGTTGGTTTTCGGTGGTTGCTAATAAATTTTATTTATATTTTTAATATAAGATTAACTAGCTTTAAAAGTAAAATTATTGATTGAAAATTAATTTTATTCCGAAGAATGTGGTTAACCCCTTCCACAAATACGCCACTGTAATATATTAAGAGCTTCATTGGAACCAACTGCGAAGCCAACTTGGAATGAAATTTTCAAACTAAACTAGATATGAATCTATGGAATTATTCGCAAGGGATTCAGCGAGGAACAATAAGGCCCTTGCATCCATATTATTCATATTCCCGAAGGCAGGTGGGATTTTTTTTGGGGCAAACTTTTTCCCCTTTCTATCATTGTCCTTCTAACTTGGAGGTGTTCGCATTTTCCAGCTGGAAACTTATTAACCGATTCGCTATTTTAATTGGATTTTAATTAAATATTTAACCAACCGAAAGATTGCGAGGTGGCAATTCATTAACACCTTTGATTTCGATAGAAAAAAATTACAGGTGGGTAATCGATTCTCTTAAAAAAAATTTAAAGTTATATTAAAATACAAGGATGCGGCGCGGGAACTTGCTTATTTTAAACAATGATAAAACAAAAAGTACTGGATATATCATTTTAATTTAATTATTTTTTACGTAGCTGTACATTTAAATGATTTTTTCATTGCTTTATGAAAATGGCCACTCTTCTGCTCAACACACACGGAAATGCTGGCCAAAGTGGTCCAAAACTTTAGATTTCGACTCTCCCAATGCATTGAGCAGAACGGTGGCCATCTTCAAAGCTCTTGATTTCGGGGGCTTAACGTATGCTCAACCTAAAAAACAGTTCTCTGTTAAATAAATGACAGCTATTTCAGATTATATTGATAATATAATATTAATTATCTAATAATAATACATGTTTAATTTATTTTTAAAAAAATTTTTACACGATCAACAGGCTCCCCAATGGACAAATTATTATTAGCATTGCAATTTTCTATTATATTTTTATATATAAATATAATTTATTAGATAATTTTCCAAAGAGGTATAATTTGGTGTTAGATTTTATTTATTTAAATAAAAAATTATAATCAAGAAAATCAATATTTTGTTTTCCATTTTCTTATTTTTCTGAAATTAATATTTATAAACAATATGCACTTAATTTAATTTAAGAATATTCAAATAATAAACAAAACATCTGTCAATTTTATCAAAAATCACCAGAATATCACTAAAATTTACAACGTTGCCATTTTGCACATTTATAAAGTCCTTCTTTACTATTCCATGGTTAAAATATTGCGGTACAAACGAACAAGCTATTTAAGATTTTCTTTAATTTAAGTACATTTAGCAAAGAGAGGCATAAATGTCAAACGGCGCAATTGGGCATAAGTGGTCTAATGCCTTGTGGATAATAGTAAAATTAATAAACTTTAAAAATTCTATTTTAATTTAATATTTTTGACTCTTTCATAATACAGTAGGGCCTACAGAGTACGTTGTTAGGATAATTAAAATGAAAATAATGAAATTTCAGCTGAACGCTGAGAATATGATGCCAGAGCTCTCTGGGTTCCTTTCATGCCATGAATTAACTTTTTTCGACAAAAAAAAGTTTTAATAATTTGTTATTCAAATTTTTATTAAATAGCTATTTAGTTTATATCAGAGTAAAATTAAAGAATATAATTTTTAAATAAATTATATTTGTTTATAAATACGGTTTTTTTACTTAATCTTATTTTATTTTGAGGCGAATTCAGCTTCTATGTCATATCATTTCATCATTCATCTTAGCAGAATAAAAATGCATAGAATTCTTATCATCATCTAAGAATGAAAGAGAGAGGATTTAGAGTCACGAGAGAATCCCGTAAAAATTTAATCTTAATTTTATTAATTAAAAAAGTCAGCATGATATTAAAAGTCTTTAAAAGCTCTTAAAAAATCTCTACAGTTTGAGAAATATTTTTAAAATCTACGATATATCTACTAGTTTGAGATAAACGCAATAATCAAGTCTATATAAAAATAATAAAATAAAAATATTAATATATAAAAAATAAAAATTGTTTGTGCATAAACCTAGTAATTTTGAAATGGAAAGAATTTCAAAATTTCAAATTTTGGATTTTATCAAAAAAATTAAATTAAAACACAAGGTTATATGTTTCAAAATATTATTTATTATTATAAACCCTATAGGTATATATATGTAATTCATGTAGGCTACTATTTGTATTAATTCTAAAGATGTTACCATGAGTATCAAAATACATATAGCTAATGTGTTTGTATTAATAAATAATATATTGAAACATATAACCTTGTATTTTAATTTAATCAAACCCGGGATCTCTAGCACAATAAATGAGATATATCTCTCAGCGCTACTGATAGGGTTTTCTTCTTACGAGTTACTTCATTATTTAAACGCCAGTCCCGCAATCATAAAAACTGTAAAAATAAAATTAATTAAGATAGAATAATTAAGACATAAATCTGAGTGAAAAAGTCGAGGTGGCGAATTCCCTCTCCTTGAGCCCTTTAGTCCTTTTGCTATCGTTTGGGTCTCAATCAGCAATTGCTCTCTGGCTCTAACAAAGTAACTTTTCGGATTCTTTTTTATTCTCCCCAATCAACTTTTGACGCATTCGAGATTGAATACTCGAAGGAATCTTCTCTGATCAAATAACCCTTTTCTTTTTTTTTTAACTTTTTTTTTTACTAATACTCTCCATTTCCCTCAATCGAACTCCGTTCGTTATTTTAATCTATAATTTTGTCCCAAAATACTGTATTTTAAAATTTGTAATTGTAAAAGAAATAAAATGTATACTATATATTTATAATGTCAGGGGCGCCGGAACGAATTTGAATCAGGGGGGGCAAAAATTTTTTTTTTTAGAAAATTAAAATAATTTAATATGTTTAAATAGTATAAAACAAAAACAAATCTACTATAAAACTTTAAAAATTTTAAATAAAATCACAATTTTAATAAAATTAAAATTTTAAAAAATTTGGTAGTGATTTTTCAAAAATTTTTGGAAAAAATTTGGAAAAAAATGAATTTCTTACTCTTTTAATTTAGAAGATTTTATTTTTCAAAAGTAAAATATATCATTTTTAATAATAAATGAAATAAAAGAAGAAATTTTGCCCCCCTCTGCCCCCCCTGTAGGATGCCAGGGGGGCAATGTACCCTTGCCCCCCCCCCAGTTCCGGCGCCTATGTATAATGTCAACTTAAACGTGTTATTTAGGAGTATTAGGATTTGGCTGTGCTATGCACTATTCTATAATTAGCAAATTTTTTTTTAATAAAAAAAAAAACACTCACACTTTTTTCCCACTCACACACACATTCACACAGTCTTTTCGGCAACTTGGACCATTTAAGACTTTTAACGATACTCGTATGTTTAATCTTATTTAAGCCATTTGGTATCCAAATGGCTTTAAAAAAATCGTCGGACTGCCTGGGGTCCGAACCCGTGACCCTCGGTATATAAGGTTAGCACGCTAACCCCTACACCAGAGACCGAAGGCTTTTTTTAATTTAAATTTTTTGTTATACATAATAAATAACTAGTTCAATTTTTAGCCCGGATTTCATCTCTGTCAGATATTTAAAAAAAAAAATTCTTTTATTTGCAAAAGAACTGTAAATATTGTGTTAGAGTCGGAAATATATCTGGGATATTAAAATGCTGTATTTTGATTGCATAATGTTCACAAGGTAAAGAATATTTATTTTTAGTTTAATATTTAATAACTCCCAAAATATTTAATGAAATCTGGTGAAGACTTGATTTAATTTATTTATGAGAAAAAATGTAATCTCTATAGTAAATAAAGAGAGATGAGCCTGACTGACGATCAAGTGATCATCAGCGCTGGACCTAAACTACAAAAGCTAGGAAGAAATAGGCCATGTAAATTGCGTTTATTATGTAGGCGTGGTTTAAGAAGCGATTTTTCGTAATTAGACTTCCATTTATTTGTCAAGAAAAATCTAAAAAAAACTCTTCATGAAAACACAAAAATTATTTTAAAAATTTCAATACTTTCTCTTTATATATATTTAATATATAGGGTAAAGAGAAAGTAATAAGGTAATACTTTCCCTGAAAATAAAAAATATTTTTAAAATTCTTATTTTTTTAGAGATCAAAATAAATCTTTTAAAATATGGGGGGGGGAGATTCGATTTATAAAATTTTTTTTAAACATATTTTTTAAAATTTTAAACTTTTGAATATTCCAAAAACAACCAACATTTTAAGCACTCTTTGAGAAAATATTTTTTCAAAATGTGTTCCCAGTGAAAACAGGAGAAAAAAACTCCAAAATAAAAATAAAAACACTTATAAAGACCAAACACGAGGTGGAAGTTAATTTCTTATCAAAGCAGGATCTTGATGCAAAACATTAATAAAAAAGTAAAAAATAAAATATATTTTTCGAATTTTCAGGATTTTTATTGAATGATGAATTATGTGCATAAATTTATTATAAAATAAAAAAATATGTTTGTGTTTTATTTGATTTATTGTATATAATTGTATTCATTTCTTTTTGACATTTATAGATTTCAAAAAAAAAAGTTGGAAATTGGACCATTTTCGTAGGAGTTATGAGCAAAAAACCAAAAAAAGAGCGGTTTTTTCAAAATTGGAACCGATGATCAAAAAAATCTCAAAATTTACCTGGAGGGGTTTTTTAAAAAATTTAAAAAAATGGAGGAAATCAAAAATTAAAATTGTTCAAACCGTTCGATTTGGCGTGGAATGCCCCATATGTACGAGTTAAACACATAGATTATATGCAAAAAATTTTTATAATTTTGGAAAGGAATCCATTTTGGGAGTTGAAGTCCCCCCCCCCCCCCCTGGTACGTGCCTTCCCCTGGCTAACTCACCTTCCAAATGGAGGTCGTATAGGATTAAGAAGAGCGGCAAAACAAAGCTATGCAATTTCGTTATTTCTCTTTTTTTTTGCTTTCTGATGGTTTTTTCTTGCTCGGTGACGAGTCGAGACAGGAGAACAGACAGTCAGGGGGAAAAACAAATTATACAATCAGTATGATTTTTCCTATCAATATAATTATTTTTTTTCTTTAATAATTTATTTTCATTTTATTGATTAAAACTCAATACTTTTTATTTTTAATTAAATAAAATCACATTGAAAAAAAAATTTATTGTATAAAATTACAATTCAATTAGCAAGGCTATTGTAATTAGTAAATCAAATTCAATTTATTTTATCTCTAGCAAAATTAAATTTTCCAAATTTAGCAATCAATTAATCCTAAATATATTAAATTAGAGTGAAGTGTTTTTAGAACTGACATTTATATATATATATATATATATATATATATATTGAAAACCAAGGAGGAAATTAAATATTAATTTTCCCAGTTGACAGTGTAGTTAGTTACAAATCCTCCATTCTCTCTCCATTCCACGGTTTTCATAAGATAGTTACAAACTATTGCAAGACAAACTCAAAACGCTCTCCCCCACTACCGTGACATTTAATAAAGGGGTGGGTGTCTTTGTTTCGGAGGAGGCCTGGGGGTGGAGGGACTTAAAACTTTTGATATTAGAGATAGAGAGAGACAGAGATCTTGGAAAAATATTATTTCACTCAAGAGAAAATTCCTTGACTCACTCACTCCAACTGTTTTAATATACATGTATTAATTTAATTAGGAAAAAAAACAACAATATTCTTAGAGTTAAATACTTTTATTAGCTTAAAAAATATATTTATAAAATAATTAGAATTTAAAAAAAAGTGAATCACGCAGTCACTTATTGGAGATTTGTTTATTTAAATAACCTATTGTTCTATTTTAGTTTTATTAATTTAAAACAATTATGACTAAAAGACAGCAAACTCAAACCTAGATTAGAGTGGGAGAAATGCCAGATTTAGCTCGGGTAACTCGTGGTCGCCAACCATTTACTCACATATTGTGAGTTTTCGTAAAAAGAAAAAAAATTTAATTTAATTCTGAAATTTTTAATTAACTGATCCATGGAACCTTTATTATTTTCCCGGTGCGGGGTCGGAAGACTCACTCTTCCCCTCCACTCCCCCTAACCAGTGCGGTTTAAAATAAAAAAACTTCTCTAATAGGCTTAAAGACTCGCACTTTGATAAAATATACATGTGCACGGACTTTTGTGCCACAACATCAATGACAACTTTGTGCCTGAATTAGATTAAGTTATAAGCCTACAAGGACTGAAGATGGACGAATAAATTTTGTTCGAAACGTCTCCTTCAGAATTTGGCATAAAACTTTCTTTTCTAATTGTTTTTTTCCAACTCATAAAAAAAGAGGAAGTTAAAAAAAAAGGAAAGGAAATTTTTTACTGATGTTACTGCCGTTATAACCCTAAGTTAAATAAATCAGTACAGTTTTCCCATTTTTTTAAAACAAACAAAACTTCTCTTTAAACAGCAATCTGAAACAATCTATTTGACAGATGAATTGATTTATGAGGGATTACATGAAGGACGGACGTTTCCAACAAGTATATATATTTGCTTTTAAAAATGTATGTGTAGTTTCACGGTAGGAAAGAACTATCTGAATGATCTGATATAACGGTATAAATTTACATTATACTCACACTTCAAAAGGAAATAAAACCTTCAAGATAGAATTATTTCGAAAATTTAAATGTTCATTTTCTAAAAGATAAAAAGACCAATTCAAAATAGTAAATAATCCCAGCACATCGATCAATTAAACCGAATCAAATCTAGGTAGAGAAGCTCGACACTGAGTATTTTATTTATTTAAAAAATAAATTTAATGAAACAAAATCAATTACGTGGAGATTAAAAGCTTGTGTCCGTCGAACAGTTTTGCTAAACGTTCAATTAATTACTCGCAATATAATTGGTTTTCACGAACGGCTCTCGCCTATCAGCTTTATTAGTTCTAACGTGATATTGTGACCGGATTTTATTAAAATTTGGATACTAGATCTACATATTTTGTGGCTTATGGAAAAAAATCAATGCTATTTTGCCATTTGCTCGGTTTAATATCCGAAATCAAGACAGACAGCCCCAATATAGTGTTGAATGGATTTAACCGCCGGAAAAAATGGGGCCAGCGAAACATTGATAATCTCTTCTACTTTAATTTAATTTGGTGTAAATTATAGGCGGTTTCTATTGAGATAAAATGTAGCCACCATTATCCCTGTGTGAGGTAATAATACATACAATTAGCAGTAAAATTTAACTATAAAATCCAGGAGATTAAAACTGTAAAAATTGCTTTGGATGGTCATTACGTTCATAACGACTCAATGAAAAAGAAGAGAAGCTCTTTGCAAGGGCGGATACATGGGGAGGGGGGCGCCGAGATTTGAGAAAAATATTTACCTGTGAAATTAAATTTTATTTTTAATAAAAAAATTGTTTACTTTCTCTTACCTATATATGTGTAATCGATCGTGTCAAAAATTCGATTCGAGCATGTTGATGGAGAGCTCGTTTTGAGGGTCTTTAATTCCAAAAAAGTGCCTCCCTCAAAATGGTTTGTCAAATCTGTTTCGGCACAAAACATCTGGTAAAACAACTTTAAAGACCGAAAAAAGTGAGAAAGCTGTGTGCTGTGCGACCAGTCACACCAGGCAAAAAAAATACCCCTTCCGCCCCCCCCCCCCAAAAAAAAACTTTTCTGGACCCGTCCTGTTTCTTGGATTCATTAATTTATAATTAAATTAATAATCTATATAATTCGCTAATGTCCTTCTTATATCTGTCTGTCTGTATGTATGTCGCGTTTTTTTGACCAACTTGCCGTTGGAATTTTGAAACGAAATTTTATATACTTAAAAAAGGGCCTTCTAGGGATTACAGGAAAAATATTTTCATCCCAAAAATCCTATAAATTTTAAAGTTATTAATTCCTTTGAAGTTAGGATTTTTCACTAAGGAAATGTATAGAGAAAATGTATGTATTCTTTGTATTTATGTATTTTTTATGAATGTAAAAATTCCTCAAACAGCAGGGCCCGAGCCAACTCGCAGGAGTCCAGGGACGAAGCCTCTGGCTAGGCGCGAAGGCCCCAGAAGGCGGGCGTCGTGGCTAGTATTTTTATAAAATATCAATTATACCGTACAATTCGAGAATAATATTTCCATTATTAAATTGTAATAATAATTAATTATTTCGTAAAATATTATTATCAATCAAGGAGCTCCCAAATATTTTTTATGCTTTCGGATCTTGATCAAGAGTCCTTTAGTTTTCACTAATGTTTACCTTTCCCTAAAAATAGAGTAAGTAATGAGGAGGCTATTAAAACAAGTGGTCTTTATTCAACAAGTCGATAAGTACTTCCTCAATTAATTCTGCTCTAATTATTTTAATTAATACTAGCCGGATTACGCCCTCACGGATTTTGATTTTCGCAATCTTCATATTAGAACTGAAAATAACCTTTAATTTATATATATCTACAATAAATACAAGATAACATTCAGGCTGCGGTTCTGTAATAAAACGGAGAGATAATTCAGAGGTGGCTATATTAGTCAAAATAAAAGAAAAAAATCTGGTGGGATGGTCGCTAACACGCAACTTTCTCTTTACCTTAGGTGGGTGAGTTGTTCCGGGCTTGCCACATCAAATTTTTTTTGTCGGCATATTTTTCGACGATATATTATAATTCAAGACGTACAATTTATAAAAATGGATAAATAGTTATGCTTTGTCACCATGGCAACTATTTCTTCTATCTTTCCTATTCAGTACAAGAGTAAAGTGTACTTTCAATAACTTTGAGCGCAAATACAATACAATATACAATTTAAATAGCATCTAAAAAATAATTGATTTTTGAATTTGAATCAAAATCGTTCGAGCAAATTTTGAGAAAATCGAAAAAAAACTGAAAAAGTACACCAGTAAAGTACTAGTAGGCCTACTTTTTGGTCGATTTTGTTTAAAGCTTATTTTTACGCCTCAGGAGGGTCCCTAACTTAAATATAAAATTTCAACCTCGTAGCTCAATTCCTTCGTGCATTTAATTGTACACAAACACAGACCAATTTGCGGGACCCACTTTTTTGGACTCGAGGGACCTAAAAACATGTATTTCCATCAAAATCTCGACATCGAATTTTTGACATAAATCAAATACTTTCTCGCTATATATAAGACTATTACATACAGTATATAGGTAAGAGAAAGTATAAGTCCAATAAGCAAATGTCCAGAAACGTTCCTTTTACCAAATAACTACGAGTTTTTTTCAATAAATAATTCTGGCTGTTTTTTTCTCAAACTACGGCTTTACATTAGTGAGTTATTTGCAAAATTCCAACTTATGTCGCTCCAGAGCATAACAACAAAATGGCGGATATTTGGTGAAAAAAGCCCAGTATTAGAATCTTTCAAATTGTTTCAGTAGGCCTATTTTCTTTAAACATTAAGATTCGGGTGTGAAATTTTTCACGATAATAATACTTTCCTCTAATAATACGCTAAGTAAAAAATAATAAAATTATTATTAAAATATATATA
>JAKCPI010028558.1:0-45914 GCA_023213315.1 Euborellia annulipes | reverse complement strand
GCACAGGCGGGTCGTCGAAAATGTCGATAAAATCACAGAAATGATCAAAGTTGACCGGCATGTTAGTAGTAGTCACCTCACAGTAGCTAAAGATCGAACATTACCCATTTGCTCAAAACTGAATTCAAAAAAAAGCCACGCCAATTAACACAAAAAAAACATATGATGGATCGAATTTCTATCTGTGAAGCCTTAGGCCAAACCGAATAAATACACATTTCTTAAATGGATGGTGAGTGGGGGATGAGAAATGGGCCACATACGACAACATTTCAAAACGATGGTAATCAAAGCGGGGTGAAGCAGTTAAACCGATGGTCAAACTAGTACTAACGGCCAGAACATTCTCTTCGCCAACAAGGACCAAGACTTCTATGAGAGAGGCATGAAGCTACCTATAAAATGGCAACAAATTATAGAACAAAAGGGTGCATATTTGATCAAAATCGGACAATGAGAAACATGTTAAATAAGGTCTTGAAGTTCATGTAAAAATAATGGATATCTTTTCCTCTAACCTATTATATATATATATATATATATATATATGTAAAAGATGTGAGTGTTATTTATTGGTGAGGCCAAACATCCCATGGGCCCCGTGGATCGAACCCAGGATCTCCGCCTTTCCGGGGGTTCGATTCCCGGGGGCCATGGGATGTTTGGCCTCACCAATAAATAACACTCACATCTTTTTAGATATATATCTCTATGACTTACAGTTAGTTAAGTCCGAAAAATCGAGATGTTTTGAATACTAATATCTAATTCAAATATATAAATCTCGAAAATATTTAATTTATATATATATCCCCCCCCCCCCCCCCGGTAGCTAAAGTTTTTAATGGAAATAACATAGGAAAAGTTCTGTTATTACTTTGGAATTTTTTACCTCATGAATTAATTAACAGATCATGTCGACAAATGATAATTCTTATAGCAAATTTAAGGTTCTACAAAAAAGGTCTCTTATGATTTTTTGCTAACTTGACTGGTTCAAACGTTATTCGAGGTCAAAATCAAAGTTCTAGTCAATTTTATGGCCAACAAGGATAATTAAAAGAAAGCCTAGTAAATAGAAATAAAGAACTAAAAATAAAGAGAACTGTTGGCCCTTACCTACAACATTAATTCCTGAGATATCTTGACTGCTTTCTGACCGGATTCTGTTTGCAGCCACTGGCTCTCCCTAAATATTTCCTTCTTGTTGAAATCTAAAATTAAAAAGAAAAAAATAAACAAATTAACAAATAATATTAATTTAGAATAGAATGTTTTAAATTTTTTCTAAGCATTGTGTAAAGCAAAATGAAGGGTGATTAAAGTGCATTAAATATTAAGGAACGAGAAATTTTGGCATTCAAAACAACTAATTTATATATATTTAAAACGAATTTGAAGTGGGTCAAAGGGATATAAAAAAATAAGAGACAGACAAAGACAAAGGCTATTTTAAAAGAATATTACTATAGACTGTATTAATGAGAATCGAACTAATACAATTAATACTACACGTACTTAACATGCTACCTTAGTTTTAATTCATGAAATGCCTTTGACCATTATTTCTCTTGGCAACTTTTAATTTCTTTGTTTAATCATTCTTCATTTTGCTTTAAAGACCCATTATAAGAAAAATGAGGGTGATTAAAAAGAAAATGTATTCCTCATGTTAAGATTTTTTTTTAAATATTAGACTATTTTATAAAATAATTATCAACTTGAACTCATATGCAAGAAGAGTATTACATTGAAAAGAATCTGAATCATTAAAATAAATACTTCTTTATGGGAATGAAAGTTAAACACACTCACCTTATCGTTTTAATTCCAGTGATGCTCTTGACATATAAAACTGGTATATATATATATATATATATTTCTGTCGATGACTATTGATGACTTGTCCTAATGAGATTTTCAGATGGGCAGATAAGATGATGTTTTATGTGAAAATCATATCTAAAATGGGAATAAAATTAAATGAAATTAGAATGATTTAAATACATTTTGAAAGTCTATACTCTGATTAAGTGTGCTCACTAATCACTCTTAATCATCTGAACCTACTATACTTTGATTATTCAATTTCTCAGAATTAAAACCTTTAATATCACTAAATAAAACAATATAAATATTACAAACTCGTATTCAACCTTGACCAAGATGTATATTAATTATTCTCAGTCATTTGGGATTGAAAAGTTTTGACAGATTTGAAGAAAATAGGCAAAGACAAGGAACTAATAAATTAGATTATTCAATATTAATAATTTGAATATTTAGAATGAATTTGAGATGATTAAATGGGTCAAATTATTTACAAAATGAATAAAAGTAAAAATCAAAGTCAAAGATTAATAGGTTAATACGAGTTTAGAATATTTATATTAATTTATTTAATGAATTTGTTGAATATACTCATTCTAAGTATGTTAAATAAAGTTTGAAATGAATACTGACCTTAAAATTGTAATTAAAAGAAAAGAAATATTAAAAATTTGTGTCGTGAGAATTGAAGAATATGCGGTCTGTCAGACATGTCATAGATAAGTCATTAGAGAGACGAGGCATTCAATGCAATGTCGAAGGGAGTTCATTTAGGCGAGTCCTGCAAAAAAAGATTAATTAAAATCATATAAATAAAATGATTAATAATTAGATTTAAAAAAATCGCTAGTGTAAAATAAATAGGTCGCGCGAAAAAAAAAGAACGAAAGTGCTAATGACAAAAAAAGAACTAGTCAAATGAAAGTCATGAACGAAGAGCTAATGACAAAAAAAAGAACTAGTCAAATGAAAGCCAGCGCTGAAGCGCTCACTGGTGGGAGCGAACTTTATAACAAAGATTTGCCTTTTTTTTTAATTTTCCAAAAATAGAGCTAAATATAAAAATCTGGTGTGACTGGCGCACAGCACATAACTTTCTCTTACCCTTCGGTAAGAGAAAGTTGTTCACGTGCTGATCGCACCAGATTTTTTGATATATTTAGTTTCCCATAGTAACTTAGTTTCAAACTTGACCACTTCTAATTCATAAGTAAAAAAGTCAATTGATTCAAAATTTCCATTAGTATTTTAAATGTTGACTGCTTGAAAAAAATTATTATTTTTCAAAATTTTAATCTCAAATTTCATAAGAATTGGAAAAACTTTTTCCTGCGTTCTGATTGTGCGACCCTAATGGCGGACAAGAACCAGAAAATAACGTACGCTCTTTGTTTATATATAAACTCTGTGCTTCTCTCAATAATTCTTCATCAGGATTTTTTAAATTTCCCCCCCCGTTCCCCAAAAGGAAATCCGCTTTTGGTCGCATCAGCAAATGAAATTCTTTAGTGTTGCTGACCTCACTTCCATTTCTTGCGCATCGCTTCCTCCATTGACTACTCAACCGGTGAGACATTCCAATTTTAATTTTTGCAACGTTTACTTGGAAACCAGTTCGAAACTTGAGGGATTTATTGTTTTAATTTATAAACAACACGTCATCTTTAAGAGGTAATTGTTTGTTATCAATAAGAAGATGAGAAGCAATTAAATTAATATTCGAAATTCTATTTGACCTTCTTTTGATAATATGAATTTATATAAATAAATTTTTTTTTTCATATTAAAAAAAAAATTAAATATAATTTTTTATTTTTAAAAATTTTATTTTATATTAAATGATTTTAATCAAATATTTTATTTATTATATTTTTTTTTAAATAGATTTTCAACTAGTTCAAAATGGGAGACAGTGATGATGAATATGACCGAAAACGAAGGGATAAATTCAGAGGAGAAAGATCAGAATCTTATCAACGAGGCGAGGGGCGAAGGGGAAATGGAGATGATCGTCGAAGAGATGAGTGGATAGAAAGGTATTTATATAAATTTAATTAATCTTTAATTGATTGATCCAAAATTTTAAGGTGCCTTTGATTAGTTGGTGATTTGAAATGACACCGATTTCAAATTCCTTTTCTATATCTCTGCCTATGTTTCATATCATTTCCTTTTTTTTTTAATAATGAATCTTGAGATAAGAACTAATGATTTTTAATTAATTTTTACAAACATTTTAGGAGATATTTCTCATAATATTGCAGAGTCTAATATTTTAAATATATGCAAGATCCTTTTAAGATGATCTTTTGTATGATTAAAATCATAATATTATTAATCATTAGATAGCTTAACAGATACGATATATATTGCAATAATATAAAATGGAAATCACCTCAGGATACTCAAAAAAATTAATTTTTTTAAACTCTTTTACCCACCCAAAATTGCCATCTTTTCTATAATGATTGTTACAAAAAATTTACTATTCCGTTTTATTTTTACCAATTGTTTTTTTGTTTGATGTTCATGCAAGTTTACGAAATCTTTAGCACTTTTGCTACTTATGTCTAGTATTATTAATATTCCTTTATCAAAGTAATTCATGTTTCACTCCACCTCATTTGCGAGATGAGTTGGTGCTTGATTGGACTAATCGCTCCACCTCAACTATAAAACGATAATTGACTGGCTAATTTACAGTTCAACTATTTCAGACAAAGCACTATTAATACTAAAAAATATTTGGTATTTATAATCAGATCTACTTTTTCCGAGAAAATTATTTTAAAGATTTCCAATAATTAATCCTATGATGTAATATTAATAAATAGAATCAGAAATATAAAGTTACCATTTAAAAACCTTATTCATAACAATTAATAATTTGTTAATACGAGAAGTGACTGCCAACGATTAAATTAATACTTAGGAAGAGAGGATTTCAACCAAACAGGAGAGCCTCTATCATTTGAAATTCCCAATTCATCTTTAATTAGATAATGCCATCTTCACTTCATATGAGAATATTGGCAATCTTAATATATTCACCATCGAGATGAAGATAGAGTTGTTATATATTCCAATATTATCTAATATATATATAAATTAAATTGACTTTGCAGCTTGATTGATATAAATCTCGTCTGAATCAGCGTATGAATATATATATATATATATATATAATCTAATCCAAGCCGAAACGTTTTCTTGTATTGGGATTTTCATTTGATAGACGTTATCCTGTTTGGCTGACATCCTCTCTTCCTACGTTTTAATCTAATAATTGGACAGTCACTTTTCTCATCGACATTAATTAATTTGTCATGAAAAGAGAGTATACATACCTTAAATTAATTGCTTTCGACTACAATTCATTGACATCTTCCAAGGTCCTTTATTATTCAGGAATTTATAAAAGGACCAAAAGTCCAAGAACTCTAAAAAACGGTTATTGACAGCTCAATTATTATTATTAATAACAATAAGTACCAGAAATATGAAATATACCTATAAATATTGTATTGTTATTATTTCTTTTTCTCTAACATTTTCTTCATTCTATACAATTTGTTTTAGGGATTCTTGGGGGAGTCGAACCCGACCTAGGACGGATTATAGAGATTATCGAGGTAGCGCTCGAGAACGCTATAGTCCAACAAGAGCACACGATATTTCACCACCTTTAAAAAGAATGAGAACAGATTGGTAAACACAATTTATTACTTTTTATATCAACAATCAATATTTAGTATTGGAAGTGTTATAGCTGGTTAATTGATGTAGTAGAAGGAGAATAAAAGAGAGCAGCGTTTCGGTCCTGTCCCGAAAAGTCATCACTGAAGGAAAAGTAAACAAAATATAATTAGCTGCTCTCTCTTTTTTTCTCCTACTACAAATATTTAATTTCTTCTTTATGATTGTATTTATTTATTTTTTCCATAGGGATGACAGACGATATGCTCATGAATCCTCAGGATCCGGATATCCAGGATATTCTAGTTGGGGACCTGATAGTTATTCTCAACCACACTATTCAAATCATTCATTTCCACAAAGGTATATTTTATAGTTTCACCCAATATTAATGTCTCAACTTAATAATAAATTTTTTTTTTCAGAGTCAGCACTGATGCTCAAGGCAATGAAACGCAACCACCGATGTTATCTTTTAAAGCTTATTTACAAACACAAGACGACAGTATAACCGATGCTGAAGCACTTAGAAAATATGGCGAATATAAACTCGAATTTAAACGTCAACAACTTAACGAATTTTTCGTTGCTCACAAAGAAGAAGAATGGTAAATTTTAAAATTTTTTTTTTTTCTAAATAATTTTTTAATTGAGTGATTTTTATTATTTAAAATTTAATCAACTTTTAAATTCTTTAAAATAATTTTCGATAATCACATACTATTTTCGAAATATAGGCTTATTTAATATTTTTTTCGGTCCCTTAAAAATTGGACTTTTTGAGTAAGAGGAGTTTATTAAATTTTTTTTTTTTTTTCGAATTTGTTCTAAGTATTCAAACCATATTTCAGTTTTATGCCGAAAGTAAAGTCAATTAGCTTTTATTAAAAGCTCCTAGTTTAAATAAAATTTTGCTTGATTTTTTTTTTTTATTTTAAATCGGTAAAAATAAAAAAAATTATTTTTTATCCAAGTTAAAAATATCACCGCTATCTTTGACTCCTCCTCTTTCTCATCGCTCCCTGAACTCTTTAAGTTCCCCAAGCACAAATTAAAATAAATTTATTTTATCATTTCAAAAATTCTTTCTTAAATTTTGGCAAGTATTGATATTCTAAATTCATTTTTTTTACAATGAATTCATAATTTGAAACTTGCCAATAATTTAATATTTTTTGAAGCTCAACTCTCTGCTTAATTTGTTTATTAAATCACTTTCTCCTACAGCAGAAAAAAGGCAAAGTTCATTCCTAGATTGGGAATTATCCAGCGATGCAAGAGAACAGAAATTTTTTTACATTTGTGTCTATTTTTATATGTGTGTATTTTTACCTACATAACCAAATATATTTATTACCCATCAATTTATATCTTATATATATATATGCCGACTATAAATCGCCCGATCTTTATATCCGCGATTATATGAGCACATGATCAACGAAGAAACTTCATGCCCACACGTTTACCGGTAATACCCAAAAGCGAAGGCGCGCAATGCCCTAGCTCGTTATTTTTACCCCGCGATCTTACTTATCCCCTCAAAACGACTTGCTCAATCCGTCGAGACCGGGTTGGTTCAGGTGAGACTTCTATTACCAATTTAACTTTAGCTGTAACACAGGCTGCTTCTCGGTTCCATTTTATAATAGGATTTAGGATATTTAAAAAAAAAAGCCCGTTTTAATATAGGGCGAAGTGAATAAATATGGAATCTGAGATTAAAACTACTTATTAAGATAAAATTCCCTCCTAGATTAAGGCAAGGTTTTATGTCGTATATATATATGATATCATCTTGTTTTTATAAGATGCATGAAAGTGTTGTTTTTAAAATTCTTCATAAAATATTTTTATCATTAATTAAATAAAGACTATGGTTGGAATTGAATTATTTAAATATATAATAGAAAAATTAGCTTCAGGAAGCTGTTGATGTCTCTTGTCTTCGTGGGGTGCATAAATGGTACCTTGCTTAAATCTTATTTTTACAGAACACTTTCTTTTTATTGAATATATAGTTATTTATTCTTCTTTGTCTTATTTAGGTTCAAGATTAAATATCATCCTGAAGATTCTGTACGACGGAAAGATGAACAATTGAATGCCTTAAAAGTAAGTATACACATTTTATTATTTGTAATAGAAAATTTTAAAGTTTAAATCTTATTGTTGTATTTATTTCAGAGGCGAGTTGCAGTTTTTATTGAATTTCTCGATAAAGGCCGACTTGATAAGGTATCGGTGGATTCTGATCAATCTGAAGCTCTTATCAAACTTCTTGATGCTGTTGTTATTCGTTTAGAAGGTGGAACAGACAATGATTTGCTTGTGCTTGATCATGTTAAAGAACCGTAAGTAATCTTTTTAAATATTTTCAATTTCAATTTATTTGTTGTTAGACTATTATTAGAAAAAATTTTTATTAATTAAAAAAAATTGGTGTGTACTTGACGAATATATTCTCCAAATACCTTTCCACGCAAGCTAACAGGCCTTGTTTGCTTCAAATAATTGTAATTTTCTTCATTTCTTATCTTTGGAATATTAAATTTAACGATTGCGGTGTGGGTTTCAAGTGAAACCTTTGTTTGGAATATTAGGTTTGTTCGATTCAAGCCCAACGTGGATGCACACAAGCACCCCAAGCCCACACTTAGAACTTAAAATAGCTAAAACGACAGAGAGTAATTCTAGGCTTGGAGGATCGATTAAATTCATACAATCCAAAAGTACTGAATCCAAAAGTAGTGAATAATAAACTCCCATTGAAATATAGTTGAAAATAGGATGGCAGATGAGTGGGTCCTTTATTAGACTTTGTTTAAAAACTATCAACTATTTCAAACAAAACTTTTTTGAAAAATCTTAGGAATAAGTTATTCCATTTTTTTCTACTCTCCAATAATCCGCTTATATATTTAATGATTTATTTAATTTGAATAGGGAAGAGAAGAAAGAATCCAAGGAAGAAAATGAGAAAGCCCCAGCAGCAGAAACAAGTTCTGAAAAGGCAGTTAGCCCAAAAGAAAATGAAATAAACACTGAGGACAATCCTTCAAAGGTCAATTCCGAGAAAGAAGATCAGCCTATGGAAGTAGATCCAGCGCCATCGAGCCCCAAAGAAATAGAAGATGAAGAGATCATTATTAAGAAAGAAATTGAGAATGAATCTGTTGAAAATCCGGAAAATGCCGAACCCTCAGAACCAACTTTAAAAATTAAACATGACTCTTTTGACTCTGATAGTGGAAGTTCGTCAGAAGATGAAAAAGCATCTAAAAATGAAGCAAATGATGATGAAGAGGAAGAAGAAAATAAATCTGAAAAGGACGATTCCGAAATAAAAGAAAATAAAAAAGAAACGCCAATTACAGAAGGTTCTGGTGACGAGGAACCAGAAGAAAACAAATTGGATGTTCACGCTGATGAGGAACTTCTTGAAAACGAAGAAGGAGAAAAAGAAGTGAAAGAAGAACAAGAAATTGAGAGTCCAAAAAAAGAAAATAAATCAGATGATGGAACTGAAGACATTGTAAGGAAATATTTATCATTTATATTTAATTTTAGATCATTGCATGTTAATTGATCATTTTAGTATTTAAAGGTTCGGTCGTAGGCTCTCTTTGTAAATTAAAATATATAAATAAAACACTCGGTTATTTGTTTCAAGTTATTGATTATACATCAACATTTATACATATTTGGATACTGGACACAGCAGTTGAGAAATCACTTCTGAAGTTAACACACTATTTCGAAATAGTTATTTAGTGTTGATTTATAATTAATAAATAACTTTAAATAAATAATATAATAACGGAGTGTCCGCCTGTCACGCTGTTTGACCAACTTGCCATTGGAATTTTGAAACTAAATTTTGCAGTAGAGGGCATTATGAAGGGTATTATCTTGTTCCTATTATCACAAATGAAGTTTAAATACAAGTACAGTATTAAATTTTAATAAATTTGGAGATAGGCCAAGATGGTATGATGACTTATAAGAGTTACTTATTTTTAGTCTGATAAGGAAGAATTGGAACCCGAGGAAAAGGAGGATAAAGAAACAGAAGAACCTAAAGAAGTCGAAGAGAATGGTGAAGCAGAAGAAGGTGAATCGGTGAAAGTAGTGGAACAAACAGAAGAGGCCGAGTCTGCCACAAAATCTAAAAGCGTTAGCATTGACGATGAAAATAAACCCAGACCTTTACATAAAACAGCTTCTATTTTTTTGAGAAATCTTGCTCCTACTATCACAAAGGCTGAAGTTGAAGCGGTAAGTAATAATTTATAATGTATAATCAAAAAATCTCAATTCCTGATCTCTCATTTTTTTTTTTAGATGTGCAAACGTTTTCCTGGTTTTCTGAGAGTAGCAATTGCCGATCCTCAACCTGAAAGACGTTGGTTTAGACGTGGCTGGGTAACATTTGAAAGACAAGTGAACATTAAGGAGATTTGTTGGAATTTAAACAACATTCGTTTGCGAGATTGTGAATTAGGTGCAATAGTGAATCGTGACTTATCAAGAAGAATTCGCACTGTAAATGGAATTACATCTCATAAACATGTTGTTCGACACGATATTAAATTATCTGCAAGAATTGTTCATAACTTAGATTCCAAATGTGGACTTTGGGCTGAAGAAGAAGAAAATGAAAATAAAACAGATGTAATTACAGTTAAAGATGATGAGTTGGAAAAACAACTTTTAGTAAGTAAATTTATATTAAATAAGTTTACTAGTTAGAATAAAATCTGGACATTTTGGTTATCATGATTAATTTGAAATTAATTAAATATTATTTGGACATTTTTTTTAGAGCTTTGGTTTGGTTTCAAATAATCCAGTATTACGAAATATTACTGATTATTTGATTGAAGAAGCTTCCGCAGAGGAGGAAGAACTTTTGGGCGTCACTGCTGACCAAGAAGAAGGACAAATTGGAGCAGATACTCCTGCAGCTAACCGAGACGAAAATCTTTTAAAAGTATTATAATTTTTTAAATTTTTAATTAATATAAAACCAATAACTGATAATGGCAATACTTCGAATAGTCTGGTTCATAATCAGTTACACCAGACTAATCGAAGAGCTAAGGTACAAAAAACATTTTTTTTACTTTTTAAAACTTTCTTAGTTTAAAGTTTTTATGAAAAATCTTTTAGTTTTTTGCTCTTCAAGTTCAAAAGAACAAAATTTCAAACTGTAGTTTAGGGAAATCGGATTAAGCGAGGTATTGCTATACCTATTTTATATTCGAAACATTCAATGCTCTCCAACATTATTTGGAATCGCATTATATATCAAGAAAGAAAGGCTCTTCAGAAGGCAAAGCTGTTCGCATGTTTTTGCCGATAAGATGGCGTTAGGGGTCTTAAAAAGTCCAACTATTACAGCGAAAATTTGCCAACAGATGGCAGGATGGTAGGGCTATATTTAATCTCATCCCTCCTGAAGCCATTAATCTCGCAATTGAAAAAATACTAGTCTTTTTTCTAACTTTTGGTTACCCTCCACTTACACAGATTTAAGGGACTTTCTAAACTGTTGTAATATTAAGTAAGATTCCAGATTTTTGCTGGCCTCAAAGTTGGAGAGCCTTGTTTTAAAATTATTTATATTCATAATCACTCATTTATATTTAATTTTTCATTTTCACACAGAATTCTAGGTAAATATATAATTTATCATTATATATATAGAATTTTCTAATTTCTTTTTATAATTTTTCTTTAGGTGCTGGACAAACTTCTTTTATATTTACGAATTGTTCATTCGGTTGATTATTATAATCATTGTGAATACCCTATCGAAGACGAAATGCCTAATAGATGTGGCATAATGCACGCTAGAGGAACTCCACCCTCCTCCCGGGTTACATTAGCTGAATTGCAAGAATATTGTCGAACTTTCGAAAATAAAATTGCCGCTTTTCTTCAACCGCCAGCAACAGTACCCGATGAAGAATATGGAAATTTAGGACACAAAGATCCAGATGCAGAAGTTGAAAAATTTGTATTAGCAAATACACAAGAGTTAGCTAAAGATAAATGGCTGTGTCCTTTATCTGGTAAAAAATTCAAAGGCCCGGAATTTGTCCGTAAGCATATATTCAATAAACATACAGAGAAGGTTGAAGAAGTTCGAAAAGAAGTTTCGTATTTTAATAATTATTTGAGAGATCCAAAACGACCTCAGTTAGCTGAACATCCAGGGAACGCAAGCAGTAGTGGATCTGTTAGTGGCCGTTCAGCATCCGGGCGAGCTGGTAAAGATGAACGCGAAATGCCAGGTTATCCAGCACCAGGTGGATTTCCCCATCAGTAAGTTCTTTTTTTTTGTTTTATTTATTTTTAATTTTTTTTTTTTTGGTTTATTAGTTTTATCCTTTAAATTTTCCTTTGGTGCTTTTTTTTTGATGGTCATATCTTATTGTTTTAATTAAATAATTCAAAATTTTACATAAAGGAAATTTTAATTTTAGATATTTTATAAATATCTATACATATTTAAAAGAGAACTATTTTAATTCGATTCATTATGATATTAGTTATCAGTATGGATATGGTCGTCACGGCTATGGAAGTCATTATCCTGGATATGGCAGTGGATATAATCAAGGTTACGGCGGTCAAGGAAACTATGGCAGACCTAATCGCGGTGGTGGCTACAATCGTGGGAGGTATACATAAGATATATTAACATTTTAGGTTGTAGTATTAACTCTGTAGCTTTATTCTTTGAAGATTTTAAAACACCAAGCTTCTTTGTATATATCTATTTTCTGTATAAGAATAATTTTTATATTATATGAGAGAGAATCGAAAAGTAGCACATAACTGTTTTTTGCAAAATATTTAGAGTAAGCTAAGGGGATTATCCACAAAATAAAGGTAGGGTTTTACCTTTATTTAGGTAAAAGTATAATCAGTGGTGGCAAAGTCAAGTTCTACTTTTCTACATGTGGGTGGTTACTTTAATTTATTATTATTATTTGAAATTCCTATCGGGATTCCCATTTATTTGCCTGAAGTGCTTAAGGGTTCGAAGGCACATACCTCAAACCCAACCGGCCTCAGACCATAGCTCTCTACCGGCACCCAGTGAAGTTACATTATTTCCTATCTCCTTATTTCTGGTTCCACCCTGCTCCTTTTATCCAACCTCTTCTATGCTAGGAAGGATGTCCTAGTTGAGGAGGGACTCCTCAGCACCTGCGTGAAGCCTATTTCTTTCGAAGAATGCATCACTGAGAGGGAATCTTCTTTACGTCCCTTCCACAGGATGGGATGTCAGAGCAACTCCCTCTCCTCGTAGAGTGGCCTGGAGGCTATTGTGGTGAGATCCTATATTCCAATCCAGGGCTTGCTTGAGGATTTTACATTAATTTTATTTAGTGAAAAAAATCTCTCTTGTCCAGGATTTGAACAGGGATCTTCTTTGTAGAAAGCCGACACCCTAGCCCGCTACACAAGCGTGCCCCCGTGGTTATTTTAATGTTTTTATAAAAGGTTATGGAATTATTTAATGCCAAACTTTTAATATTTTGACCTCCAAAAAAAACAATACAGTCAAATGAAAGTCTGAATGGGAGATAACCGAAGAGTAATTAATTAATAAATAAGAAATTATATATAAAGAAAGAAATTCAGACCCGGCGCAAGGCCCATGCGAAACATATGGCGGCATGTGGCGCCGTGAGGACGCATAAAAAATATATAAGGGAATTAAAAAATAAAATGTAGTAAACACATTATCATTAAAATGAAAAATATTATCAAAAATATCTTAATAAAACTGTTCCATAGATACTCAACTCAAAGTATAATGGTGGCTGTGCCGTCTATTTCAATAGACAGTTTCGATATATTCATAATTACTTTAAAGTCAGAAGTCGCTACTAACATTCTCTGCCATAGGAGTCCTCTAGAGTCGACAAATTGCCACATTTTATTTCATTTTATTTATTTTTTTTTTTGGGAGGGGGTGCCAATCAATGTAGTTACACCACTGCTAATTTTCTTAATTTTATGTGTTTAATTTACTAGCTCTCACTCACATACACACACACACCTTCACAAATATGTATATGGTATATATTTCCGCCAAATTTAGATCTTGCACGTTTCACAAAAATCTCTTGAAGCGGCACTGAAGAAATTATATATATATCACGTTAGAAGCCATGAAGAAAATTCATACAATTTAATATTTATTCTTTTGCCGACAGAAGATAGGGTGCCGCCTATTTTCGGCTATTTGAATTAATAAATATTAAATTTATGAATTTTCTTCACCACTCCAAACGTGATATATATATATAATTTCTTATTTATTAATGTTCTCACTTAGTCCACCTAGATTGCGCCTGGTTGACGGAGAAATTTGTGACTTCAAAATTGGGTATATTTTTCCCGATGACGAAAAATATCGGTCTGAGTGAATTCAAATAACCAGAATGCCGTGCTGGGGTCTAGTGGTAGGGCATACTGAGTTCATATCGGTAGATCAGCGGTTGGACTCCCGGCGGTACCATTTGAATTAATAAATATTAAAATGTATGAAGAGTAATTAAATTATAAAAGGCGGTGGGGTATCCTGTAAAGGATTTAGTTAGTGGGGTACAGAGGTAAAGTAACAAGCACTCAATATAACCCTTGACAGAGGGAAGGTATATTGGAGTGAGAAACTTTTTCGTAACAGTTTTTTTATAAGAATTCAAGGATCCCGAAAATGTGTCTTGGTCTCAAAAATCAGTAGATAAAAAAATCTCCAACTTTGCTTTTGATGATAATAACTTTTTGCTTAAATGTAATTTGCAAAAAACAAGTTATGAGTTAATTTTAAATTTTCTTTCATTCCATCGGTGCATATATTTAAATATTAACAAATTTAATTATTTTATATTTATTATTTTTTTTTTTTGTACACATATATATATCTGTTTGTAAATATTTTTTTATTTCAAAATTATATATTTATTCCTAATCCTTATCCTGTCATTTCCTCAAATTTTAAGGATTCTCTTATTTTTCTAGGTCCCCAAACCTAAGCAACAATAGCGCCTCTCGACCACTGATCACCTATCATGACATCGATGCTCCAGATTTGCCAGAAATTTTTTAAATTAATGTTAATTTTTATTTATCCCCAATTTTTTTATTTGGAAATAAATCTACGGAGTTAATAAAATACTTTATTTTTTTTTTAACTTTTTTTTTTATATATATTTTTTTTATTATCCCTAAACAACTTTTTCATGGATTCTTTTTGCAGAGGAAGTGCTGAATTTCGGCCAGTCATCCATTATAGAGATTTGGATGCACCAAGAGAACTAGAAGAGTTCATTTAGTAAATGAATAATAACATCAAGTTGCTGGCTACGCAACAAATTTTTTAATTTGCAATTATCTTATATTTATATAAAAATAGTCGTGAATCTTCTAATCATCATTGTCACTCTACTTTTTTTTTTAACTTTTATTTCCCATACGTCTTATTTCATTCTTTTTAAGATTAAATCTCATATTTTAAATAATAATGTATATTTAAAAAATTTGTATTTAAGAACGAATTTGTAAAGAATTAAGAAAATTATTATATTGAAATAATATATATATATATATATATATAATTAATATATTAGTATAAAAATAATTTTCTTGGTAAGTTTTATTAATTAGAAAAAATTCTCCCCTCCCTTAGTATTCCTGTAATTTTGAATTTTAAATTCTGATTGACGGATGAATGAAGCAAAAGAAATACCAGAGCCTGAGCCTCACGATAAGGAGTTCTATAAAATTTGTCATAGAGGTATAATTTCTATAGCCCTTAAAATTAAGGGTCTTTAGTTAGAGCCCCTTTTACTATTAGACATTAAATTTCCCTAATCAGTATCGATTTAGGTAAATATAGGTCAATTCTAGCTCAAAGCTTTTGATAAAAGACCATTCAAGTCGGCCCCAACAAGGACAAGCCCTTGAGTGATTACTTAATTAGACCACCTAGTTTTATTCTTTCTCAATACCTAAAATAGGTAAAGTAAGCATTATGAAGAGCACCTTTTCTGGTCATAGGTGACTGCGTCAATGACGTCATAGGCGTTTACCGAAACTGGCTTCCTATTGGTCAATTTGTCGCACTTTAATGCATTTGATTTTGTCAATATACACTTGTCATGATTTCTTTATAAATTAACAATTGGTAAGAGTATTTTTTGTTATTTTAATAAATAATACAATTAAAAAATAGATTTTGTTTCTTTTATATTTCATTTAGTATTTATTTTAGTCTTATTTTTTCAATAAAATTTTAGAAAATAATTTTCAAATTAAAAATAAATAAATTTATTCATTTATTTAACTAAATTGCTTTATATTTTCTTTTTTATTTTTTTTATCAAAATTACTCTGATAATAAAATCAAATACTTTTGACTTTTAGGTTAAGACTTGATATATAAATATTTTTATTTGCCTAATCATCGAAAATTTGCTAAATAAAAATGTGAAATTTTAAATTAGCTATTTTTTCTAAATTCAGTATGATTTTATTAATGAAAATTTTAAATAATCTCTTCATGAATAAAAATTGAGATAATTTATTTGGAAAATTATAAAATGTTATGTATATTGAAATCTGTTTGAAATAAAGGTAGGTGAAATAGTAATTACTTACGAATAAATAAGATAATTCTCTTTTATTTTGTTTGTATAGTGATAAAATGGAGCGACCGACAACTGCTCCAGTTTCTAGAAGGGTTCAAAGAACTCGGGATAAAAAAGTAATAGCAAGAGCTTCGACAGCGGTTTTGGCAGCTAAGAAAAATGCACGTCTCAAACAAATTGATAATAAAACGATAATAAATGATTTTATCCATGACGTTTATCAAGCGGTAAGACACTGATCAAAGAAACTTCAGATTATTTATTACGTAATAAATAAAAAAAACATATACTCTTTGGAAAGACCTTGAATTCGAATTTTTATATTAAGCTGGCCAACATCACGATATTATGAGGCATAAATCAAATTCTTAAAATTTCAATTCTATCATAGAAAGCGTTCCAAATTGTCAGAGTTATTATATTATTCCATTTTAGAAGGTACGCTATAATTTATATATATTTTCATTTATTTTAATTATCAATGTTTATGCCAGGCATATTTAATCTTATTTTCAGTTTTTTGTATTATAGCATTTTGTTTTACAAATAGGTTAGTTTTTAATAGAATACAGACGGGAACTGGCAATTTCACCCTATAAAATCGCAAAAATAGGCCAAATTATTTTCTTATCATTGAATCTGTTTATATATATATATGAAATGGAAAAATGTATGTATATTTCAAATTAAATACACAAATAGTGTTTGAAACGGCGATTAGCATAGTTATAACAATAAGTGTTAAATTTTTGAGATGAAATCAAATTGTAATCAAATTTCTTCAATATCAGAGCACTCATCTATACTTTTCCTTTAGGCAACTTTATGATTTATGGTCAGCTGACCCTGATCCTTTAAGCAGTCATAAACAGACCATTTTCCTGTCCCCAGTCACAACCCTTTCTTGATCTTAAGATCCTTCCTTAACATCTAGAGCACACTTGCAATGCAACAAAAAATATCCTAGATTGTAATAAACTTTTTTTTAATTGTAAAGCCTGAGCCCCCTTGCTTGCCTTCGGCGAGCAATTCCCCGCCTTAGGCGGGCAAGTTTATTAAAATCTAGGATATATTTAAGGTTCAGGAAATCTCCAATGAGCAACGCAGCTAGTTGTTTTTTCAATTTGCATTTAAATACAAATTGAAAAAACAACTAGCTGCGTTGCTCATTGGAGATTTCCTGAACCTTAAATAAATCATATTATCAGCTATACACCTCAATTAAATCAAAATCTAGGATATTTTTTGTTGGATTGCAAGTGTGCTCTAGATGTTAAGGAAGGATCTTGAGATCAAGTGAGGGTAGTGACTGGGGACAACAAAATGGTCTGTTTATGGCTGCTTAAAGGGTCAGAGTCAACTGGCCATAAGTCATAAAGCTGCCAAAAGGAAAAGAATAGATGAGTGCTAAATATTATGGAGGAATCGAATAGTGTCAGGCCTAGCGAGAAAATTCCCGTTTGATCGAATGCCTACTATACCACTGATTGAATATATAATTATAATATGGAAATGGATGTTAAATTTTTGAGATGGACATGCCTGTAGGGCATTAGATCTCAAACTGCTCCGTTGAAAATACTTGACTTTTTAAGAGGTGTCATTACAGATTACAGAGAATTTGAAAATATTTTTTGAACAAAATAAATCAAAACAAGCCAAACCGAAAACACCTGAGAATACAATCCGAAAACATCCCAAACAAAACGACCAAATAAATTTCTTGTTATATCTAATGCAAAATAGTTCTGTCTAATTAATCACGATTGTTATGAAATTTTGTAATTTCTTATCATTTTAAAAGAGTATTATGAAAAATCATTTTTATATAATGTAAGAATATCAACAAATATAATACCAGATAAAAAAAAATTTATCACCAGTCGGATTTAGATAATAATATTTAAATATATATTAAATCAAAACTTTTTCACTGACAGGAGTATTTTTCATTTTTCCAAGTTAACAACATCTATAATTAATATTTTTTTCTTTTTAATATATAGATAAGAGATTCCAAAGAGATGGTTTCAAAAAAGACTGGAGTGATTTATGATGAAAGCATGTCGCAGCATAAATGTCTCTGGGATTCCAACTATCCTGAGTGTCCAGAGAGATTCACTAGAACTCTTGAAAGGTATTTCTCTTGAATGTACTGATATAAATTAGTATCAAATAAATTTATTTCCAGAAAAATAATAAAGTGGAAAAAAGCTAAGACTATCATAAATATGTAAATTTTTTAAACATTCTTTGGAAGATATTCAGCAGGGGACATTTGATATTTTGAATGTCATATCATCAACAGTCATATTTTTGCTAATTGAGTCAAGGTGTATTAGTAAGCTCTATCTTTTGGAGCAGATTGAGATATCTTGCTTCTATTTCTAGGAACCCTTGGTTCCAAAAACGGATTTGAGTTCGACTACGCCTTAGGTCCTCTCTGATATGGCGACTTGTTCACTTTATTGAAGTACTTATCTGTTCTATATATATATAATTCATTAATGTCAGCCTGTCACTTGATCAACTTCCCGTTTGGATATTCAAGCTTATCAATTAGATCTTTCTGCAGTCATAAAATTAGACTTTTTAAGAATTTTTTTTTAGTAAATTATCTTTTTCATTAGATTCTTTAGCTTTTTTTTTTTTTACGAAATTCAGTACCGCTGAGTTTTTTCCGCTAAGAACTCATGTTTGATTCAAAAATAATAGAAGAATCGTACTTAATTATTTTTAAAAAAGTTAATTTTTAATAATAAATTAACTTTTTAAATATTAAGAAACAAAATAAAAGTTTAGACATTCACTAAAATCATCTAAAAGATTGAAAATGCTACTAGAATTATCATATAGTTCAATGGTCAACTCATATTTAAACAAAGCCGTTCCACAGTAGCGCCGTTACTGTAACTAAGCCAAATCGATTTAAAAATTTTTATCGTTCATTTGTGCAATAAATAAAACCAATTTTTACAGCCTTTATTATAAGAGTTAAAAAAATGGGTTATTGTTTACTTAATGCAAGCAATTTCTAGTGGAATAAATTTATAAAAAGATTTGTTTGTTTTATAGATGTAAAGAAATGAACTTACTCGATCGAGCAACATATATAAAACCAAGACCCGCCTCCAAAGAAGAACTTCTCACCAAACATGATGAAGAACATATAGAAAAATTAGCTGAAACATCTGGTTGTGAAAATTTAATTCAACTTGAAGACTTTTCTTCATTATATGATGCAATATATATCCATCCAGTGAGTTAAATTTGAATTATAAGAATGTATAAATATATATATTAATATTTAAACTTTTTAGACCACATATGAATTATCTTTGCTCTCTGCTGGCTGTGCGATTGAATTAGTTGATGCCGTTTGTAGCGGAAAATTAAAAAATGGCATGGCAATCATCCGTCCTCCTGGTAAAATTGCAAATAATTTCAAGCAATATATGCATAATATAAAATATAATTATTCTTCAGGTCATCATGCAATGAAGAATGAATACTGTGGCTACTGTCTCTTCAATAATGTTGCTTTAGCAGCACATCATGCTATTACCAAACATAAACTAAATCGGGTTCTTATCGTTGATTGGGATGTTCACCATGGCCAAGCCACTCAACGCATGTTTTATGATAATCCACAGTTAGTATTCTTATATTTTTTTTTTAGGAATTCTAAGATATTCTAACGAATTTTTATTTTTTTAGAGTTCTTTATTTATCCCTTCATCGATTTGAAAATGGCACTTTTTGGCCGAATCTCCGAGAATCTGATTTCGATTATGTTGGCGTGGGTGCAGCATCTGGGTTCAATGTTAATCTACCTCTAAACTCAACAGGCATGAATGATGTTGATTACCTCACTGTTTGGCATCAGATTTTAATGCCCATGGCAATAGAGGTTTTTATATTTATTTATATTAATCTTAATTTTTTTAATGCCTTTCTATCCATTTGGTATAATAAACAAAATAGATTTTCGATAGTTTCTACTTGTGCTTGGTCTTTTAAAATATTGATTAAAATAAAAAAAAACAGCATAAAAATACTTTAAAATATACTCAGTAGTTTCTGACTAAAGATTCAATCTGCCCTCCTGAAGCCGTTAATAAATAAAAAAATTTCCTTTTCTATCTCTCTCTCTCTCTCCTGTAAATTTCCTTTATATGTAAGTAACATGTGCAAATTCTAATTGATTTCCTTGTTTTTATTTGTTAACCAGTTCCAACCTGAGCTTGTCCTAGTCTCGGCCGGTTACGATGCTGCCCTCGGTTGTCCTGAGGTAAGCTTTTATAAGTACAACTTTTTCTAAGCATGTTTTGTTCTTTCTTGCAGTTCAATCCTCAATTGGTCCTTGTTTCGGCTGGTTTCGATTCAGCTCTTGGTGATGAAAAGGTAGAAGAATTAAATATCTAGAATTATGTTTTTTTTTTTTTTTTTTCAATTTATAAGGTAAAGTTAAACCCGAAACAAGGCGCAAAAAGAGTTGGCAACTGTAATATCTGTTTTTTCTTCATCTTTCATTTTTTCTAATAAGATTTTTGAAAATCTTGATGCTAAAGTCTTCGTAAGCTTTAAACAAAAAATAATAATCATTATCTATCCATAACTAACAGTTTTTTCTTTTGTAAAATAAAGAAACAAATTTTTCTTTATTAGCTTTGTTCAGGAGCTGCCTTTTGGTGACGGACGGTTTTCTGATAATGCGCAAGCGCAAAGGCGTTGGGGGCGTTCGAACCATGTTTATTTCAAACTCCAACTAAAAATTTGGTGTTCGGAATGTCTCTCATGATAGTTTTCAAACTGTTGAAAACTATCAGAACGATTTGAGAATTTTTTTCTGATCGTTCAAACCGTTTGTTTTACTACTCTGACTGGGCCTTATGGACAAATTTAAGCCAGTCATAAAAAGACAGAAAAATTCCAAACCGTTTGATGACTATCCAAATTAACGCATGCGCAATTCTGACATTTTTTAATAGTCAGGAAACTGTCTCCAAATGGCAGCTCCGAACAAAGCTATTATTTCAAATAATTATTAATGAATTAATTTCTTGCTATCTTTCTAAATTATTTCGGAATCTGAATTTTTTAGAGGCGCATTTATTGGGGGATGTTAAAACTTTCCGCCCGGTATTTCTACTTTTCTAATTAATTATTCCATCCTTTTCAAATCAAATTCTTGGCAATTCACTTTTGATTTCTTCAAATTCATCAAATGTTCAAATTATTCTGGAGATCAAAATAGTTGTCAAGAAAGGTTTTATATTAAAAAAAAAAATGATTTTTTATTTTTTCTTTTAAAAACTTTTTTTTTTTGTTTTGTTAGGGGATGATGAATCTGAGTCCGGCTGTTTACGCACATTTTACACATATGCTTCAAACTCTCGCTAATGGGAAGGTATGCGTTTTATTAGAGGGTGGCTATTGCCTTCGTTCGCTTGCAGAAGGTGCTGCTCTAACTTTTCGAACTCTTCTTGGCGATCCATGTCCGGAACTTGAACCTTTGACTCCACTTTCTCAAAGGTAACCTTTATAATCAAATTTTCTATCAACTCAAATTTAAAAATTTTAATTATTTAAAATAATTTTTTTTTTTTAGTATGCAAGAGACAATTTTAAATATAGCTTCTGCTCATTATAAGTATTGGAAGAGTTTAAGAGTTTGGCCAACTGTTTTGTCCCGAGATCTCAGCAATAATAATCCAAAATCCCAAAATTCGCAAATTCATCTAGCAAAAAGTGAATATTGCGGTGAACCCGAATTACCTGAACGTTTTGCAACGCGTGACTGTTATCCAGTTCCGGATAAAGACTTTTTAGAAAGAACTAATCGTATTTTGGACAATTTGATAACAAGCAAGTCTAATTTAAATCAAAATAAATTAATTAAATTTAATTTCTAAATCCTATTATTATTCTTTTAACAGATTGTCGTTTAGAGGTACCTGAACAAAATGTTGTCTACGCATGGCATGAAGATATGCTACAGCACCAAAGCTTAGATTATTCATCTCATCCAGAAAAACCACAGCGTATTTCATCTATCATAAAGAAATTACAAGAATTCGAAATACTTGAACGATGCCATCGAATTTCCGTAAATATCAATATCAACTAATAAAAGAATTTGATTTTTGGTTTAACTGTGGTTTATTTGTAAAAATTACGTTTCGGCTACTCATTCTGTGCTCTTCTTTTAAGTATAATTCAGTTAAGATTACAAAGGTTGTTACATCTATGACAATCTCATTTGAATTAGTTGAAAAAAACTAGATTGCTGCCGCAGCTCGATATGTATAGTGAGCGCCACAATTAAGTCCCCACCTGATAGTTTTAGCCTTAAGTATATGGTATAGATTTTTTTTTTTTTTTAAAAAAACAATTTTTTTTTTTTTATATGGTAAATAGTGAAATAATTTTAACTTTTAAAAGGTAAAATAAAATCATCTGTACCAGATCTTACGTTTTACCTTTTCGGTCATTAAAATTATTTCACTTTACACCATATACTTAAGGCTAAAGCTATCAAGTGGGGACTTAATTGTGGCGCTCACTGTACGCCATCTGCATTGAATGAGCGGTTGAGCGCCTCTACATACACTGTTTAATACAATATTTGAATTTCGTGACAGATTGTATGTAGAGGCGCTGCGATCGCTCATGCAATACAGATGGCGTGCATATCGAGATGTCGCAGCCATCTTGTTTTTCGCAACTAATTCAAATCAGAGTGTCACAGATGTAATCTTAACTGAATTGTACCTGAAGAAGGCCACAGGATGAGAGGCCGAAACGTTGTAATCTTTACAAATAAACCATAGTTAGACCGAAAACAAAATTCTTTTGTTTATGATAACAACTATGAAAGCCCTAAAATCCAAAAATCAATATCAACTAATTATGAAAAAAAGTCCTAAATCAGTTTCTTATCTTCAGGCTCGAAATGCAACTGAAGAAGAAATATCTCTAGTTCATAATCCCAAATATATCGAATGGTTAAAAAAAACTTCGTCATGGAATAATGAAAAACTCATTGAACAACAAAGCAATCACAAATCTATATATCTCCATTCAAAAACAGAAACTTGCGCCCGATTGGCAGCTGGAACTCTTTTGTCTGTTACAGATGAGGTCATGACAGGAAAAAGTCGATCAGGATTGGCAATAATTCGACCGCCAGGTGATTGATCATAATAATATAATAATAATAATTGTTAGGGAAAATATAAATAAGTTTTCATTTTTCAGGTCATCATGCTGAACCAAATAACCCTTGTGGCTTTTGTTTTTTTAATAATATTAGCATCGCAGCTAAATATGCAATTGATAAATATAATCTTGAAAGGTAGAATAATTTTAATTTTGAAAATTTAAACTCTTTCTAAATTATATTTTATTTTAGAGTATTAATATTGGATTGGGATGTGCATCATGGAAATGGAACACAAACAATCTTTGAAGAGGATCCTCGTGTTATGTATATCTCCATTCATAGATATGAAAACGCAAGCTTTTTTCCTAATTCCAAAAAAGCGAATTATACTAATGTAGGAATTGGCCCAGGAAAAGGCTTCAATGTTAACATTCCTTGGAATAAAGTAAGATATATAAAAATCTAGTGCGACCAATCTCACTGGACATAACTTTCTCTTACCAACGATTATTGGAAGTTATGATCTGTGCTTGTCACACCAGATATTTACTTTACGAAAGTACGGTACATTAAAATTCAATTATTTCTTAATTTTTTTCTTGTATTCCACATACTTTCTCTTTTTAAAAATTGATGATAAAAACTCGATATTATTGAAACTTCTACTTATATACAGTGGCATACCGAGGGGGGGGGGTCCGCAATTGAGTTTTAAGATTAATTATTACGAACATATAAAAACTAATTATTTATATAGGCCCCTATTTAAATATACAAAAAGAGCTATTTTTCTTACCTTTAGCCAGCTTCCAGTGGGCGGATGAATATACAGTAGAATTCCTCTCCTGATTTATTAGATTTTATCACATTTTTATCATATCACTTTTAAACACAAATTAATAAAACTTGTTAGATGACACTTTTATCCACTATAAAAAAAAGCAACTATTAGCGCGCACAAAATTATATATTCAGTTTGTTTCTTCCTTCCCGTGTAACCTGTAAACTATTTAAAAAAAAAAGGAAATAAGTTAATTATACAATAGCTTAAAAGAAAAAAATATGGTGTGACTGATGCACAGCACACAACTTTCTCTTACCTTCGGTAATCGAAAGTTGTGTTCTGTGCTTGTCACACCATATTTTTTTCTTTTAAGCTCCTGTCGACATATATTTAGTTTCCGCCGATATATTAGAATTCATGATGTAAAATTTATAAACATGGGAGAATATTTATATTTTGTTACCATGGCAACCATTTCTCTTATCTTTCCTATGAAGCACAAGAGTAAAGTGTGCTTCAAAAGATTTAAATGGCAAAACGAGAATATACATTTTAAAGAGCATCTAAATAATAATTGATTTTTGAATTTCAATCAAAATCGTTGGAGCGAATTTTGAGAAAATCGAAAAAACTGAAAAAGTACATCAGTAAAGTACTAGTACTTTTTGTCCAATTTTGATTAAAAGCTTATTTTCACGCCTCAGGGTGTGTCTAATTTAAATTTAAAATTTCAACCTCGTAGCTCAATTCCTTCATGCTTTAAATTGAACACAGACAGACAGACACACAGTCAGACAGACAGACCTTGTCGCGAAAACCACTCGTCACAAAAAATCTGGCGTGACAAGCACAGTGCTGTGCGACTAATCACACCAGATTTTATAATAGTTGGTAAATAAAATGTATCTTTTATGTATCTAGTAATCGCATACTATATATATATTTATTATATAAAGGTTTGGTTCAACAATGAATGAAATCCACTGTGACACTTTCATGACTTTTCGACAGCTCTTAAGATGGTTCAAACACGGAACCGAAACGTCAGCTGTGTATATTAAATAAACAAAAAAAAATAAGCTGCGACTCTCATTTTCACTGCTATAAATAGCGTTTTAAATAAATATTTAATTTTAAAGTACTTCTTAGAACCATACATACGACACATGTTTTCAAAATTATTAATATCTAATTTTCATTTCAGAAAGGAATGGGCGATATTGAATATATGACAGCTTTTCATCGACTAGTCATGCCAATTGCTTATGCTTTCCGTCCACAATTGGTTTTAGTTAGCGCTGGGTTTGATGCCGCTGTCGGAGATCCTCTTGGCGGTAAGTCTGATTTAAAATAATACTTTATTTTTAAAATGTTTGTTTTTATACCAAAACAAAATTTTCATCTTTCAGGTTGTAAAGTAAGTCCCGAGGCCTATGGTCACATGACACATTTGTTGTCCGGGTTGGCTGGAGGCCGAATCATTATTGCTCTTGAAGGAGGATATAACACACAAACAATTTCTTATTGTATGGTTGCTTGCACTAAAGCCCTTCTGGGCGATCCTTTGATTCCCTTATCTCTTGGTGAAGCAGAAATACAACAAAGTGCAGTTAATACAATCCGAAATGTTGCAAGAACTCAAGCCGAATTTTGGCCATCGCTTAAGGTATGCCTTTTTATTTGAAATTTATTTATTTTTTTTTTGTATAATGTATACTTTTTTTTGTTATAGATTTTGGAAATTAAATTGGCTCTTAATGAAACTCTTGATCAAGGAAAAAGTGATATTGGAGCTGGTGGCGATGGTTTAGAAACAGAAAATATCATCAAAGCACTTGCCGGTCTTAAAATTCCTGATGATTCTGGATATAAACCAAAACAAGCTGCCGATAAAGACAAAGATTCACAAAAAGCATCGGGCAGTAAAAAGCAAGAAAAATCTAAAGCAGGTAGTTCTTCTGGTGCTAGCGGTTCTAATTCGGAAAATCCAAGCGGAGGAGCCACGTCTTTAAATGAGTTTCTTGATAACAATATCCAGGTAATATATATATTTTTTAAATTTGTTTAAGGTATTTTGCGGCATCTTAGGCCATTTAGATCCCATCCCTATTTATTTTAATTGATTGGCGGGGCGGGGGCTCGCTGGTGTAGCGGGCTAGAGTATCGGCTTCTACAAAGAAGTTCCCTGTTCAAACCCTGGGCGTGCGAGATTTTTTCATTAAATAAAAATATTTATTTAATGTAAAAAAATCCTCAAGAAGGCACTGGATTGGAATAATGGATCTCACCACAATAGCCCCCACGCAACTTTACGAGCAGAGGGAGTTGCTGTGACTTCCCATCCTGTGAAAGGGAACGTAAAGAAGGTTCCCTCTCAGTGATGCATTCTTCGAAAGGAGTAGGCTACATGCCGATGCTGAGGGATTCCCTCCGCAAACTAGGACATCCTCCAGAGCATAGAAGAGGTTGGATAAAAGGAGCCGGGTGGAACCAGAAATAAGGATTAGTTCACTAGCTAGAAACGAAATCAGCAGGAGGAGTTAGAGATAGGAAATAGCGTAACTTCACGGGGTGCCGGGAGATGGCTTCGGCCAGAGGCCGGTTGGGTTTGAGATGTGTGTCTCCGTGCACGAAAAACGGGAATCCCGATAGGAATTTCAAATAATAATAATAATAATTGATGTGTATCCAATTCAATTCAAATAAATTTCTCGCCTGGATGTAAACCCTTGACCTTTGGCACCGGAGGCTAATGTTCTACCTCTAAGCCACGATCTAAGCCTAAGATCAAGAGCTTTGTTGTAATTTGAATATATATCAAGACACCTTTAGTTTTAATGGAAAGCCAGGATATTTAATTTTTTTAGAATCATTTACATAATAAGCAAATAATTCAGGTCTTCTTGAGTTTTTTTTCTTGTTTCAAAATTAATTTTCTTCATCACGAATGTGTTTATTAAAGCTTTTGTGGTTTGTATTATTATTATTATTATGGGAGATTTTAATTATAGACCACATTTTGTATTAATTATTTATTAAAAATATAAATACTGTACAACGTTTCGACTGCTTATTCTGCAGTCATTTTCAAGTACTATGCACTTGCCCCGAGTCAATTGAACTAACCTCTAAGGGACTGTTACGTGCATTGGCCCCCTGAAGTCTGACACATTTTCGCGCCATCTACACTCATTCCCATGAAGACATAATAATTTGATAATTATTATCAAAGCAAGTATTTACATAAAAAGCATGATGTTAAAATAAGTCGATGTATATAAAATGCAAGTAACGCTCCCTTAGATGTCAGGTCAGTTCTCTTGAGTCGGAGTAAGTGCACAATACTTAAAAACGACTGCAGAATAAGCAGTCAAAACGTTGTTCAGTATTTATATTTTTAATAAATAATTAATAACAAAATGTGGCCTTTAATTAAAAACTCCCATAATAATAATAATTATTCTTCATTTTTGCGGATTCTGCCGAAATTTTCTTCAATTAGCACAATCACAGAACCTACACCGCCTAAGTCTCAATGAACTTCATTAGTCCAATTAATCCTTTTTTTATTAAATAGCAAAATGATTTAATTCAACAAATTCCATTTCTTTTTTAGATGTTGGTTTCTGGTCAAATGTTTGCGGTAGTTCCGCTCAAAGATTGTCCTCATCTACCGATGGTTAAACAAGTGCCTGAAACTGGTATCGATCACACTCTACCTTGTGAAGAATGCGGGTCATTTCAAGAGAATTGGATTTGTTTAATTTGCTATCAAGTCTTTTGTGGTCGTTTTATTAATCAGCATATGGTGGACCATAGCAATGAAAGTGGACATCCACTTACACTTAGTTTCTCAGATTTATCAGTGTGGTGTTACCTTTGCGAAGCTTACATTGATAATATGGTAAGTGAAAGAAAATTATTAAATTCACGCAATAATTGATAAAATAATCTTATTTTGTCCAACAAATTGAATATCGACATTTTTGTCTTTGTATTATTTAATTGCATCAATTTTATTAAGAAGAAACAAAGAGAGATGCGGAATCTTTTTGCCGATTAGAGTATTTTAGATTGAAAAAACACAAGGATAGACACGACAACGCGCTACAAACCGCATTTATTTGGGATCTGTAGCACGTTGGGGGGGGGGTTCCGGGATTGCCGCTCTTGTAGTGGTCGCGCGTTTACGCGTCCAGTGGACGACCAGCCTTACAGGAGATTTACTCGATTTTGTTCCAGTTGGAAGTGCAGAGCAAGAATAATTTACAAGAAATTATGTCGAGGATTTTTAATGACCAGACAACTGTAATTACAATACATCAGTTTCGGTCTAAAAAGACCATCATCAGGCCTGCGAAAATTACATAAACGTGAAAACAATACATAGCAATACAAAAAATTAATCACATCAATAATTTACACTTTCAAGACTATCACATTAATTCCTAGTTATTTTTATTTTTTATTTTTTAAAATAATAATACCTGCTGCATATGTAAGATTTTTAGATACAAGAACAAATTAAATTTTATTTTATTTTCAGTGCATAAAATGACAAATTATGCACTGAAAATAAAATAAAATTTAATTTGTTCTCGTATCTAAAAATCTTACATATGCAGCAGGTATTATTATTTTAAAAAATAAAAAATAAAAATAACTAGGAATTAATGTGATAGTCTTGAAAGTGTAAATTATTGATGTGATTAATTTTTTGTATTGCTATGTATTGTTTTCACGTTTATGTAATTTTCGCAGGCCTGATGATGGTCTTTTTAGACCAAAATTGATGTATTGCAATTACAGTCGTCTGGTCATTAAAAATCCTCGACATAATTTCTTGTAAATTATTCTTGCTCTGCACTTCCATCTGCAACAAAATCGAGTAAACCTCCTGCTCTCTTTCACATTATCCTTCTCGTGCTGTTTCTACCGTCGACAAAAATAATATATTGGCGGGTAAAATGGCGAAGAGCTGCAGCAAAGCATAGAAACATCTCTGGAGTGAACACCTAATGCCACTATTAAATTATCTTCTATATATAATAATTGCGGTGTGTCCGTCTGTCTGTCCGTCCGTCTGTCACGCTCTGTTTGACCAACTTCCCGTTGGAATTTTGAAACGAAATTTTGCAGTCTTATAGAGGACGTTATGGAGAGTTCCGGAAAAATACTCAGGTCCCGAAATTCCTATAACTTTTTGAGTTATTAATTCTTAAAGTTACGATTTCTCCCATAGGAAATGTGTAGGAAATATTTAAGTATTCTTTGCAGTTGTGTATTCTTTGAATGTAAACAAATCCTCAAGCAGGCACTGGACTGGAATACTTATGGAATACTTAGTTAGTAATAATAATTTTCTTTTCATAATTAAGAAAAGGCGAGGGTCCGCCGCAGGCGGGCCCGAGCCAGTCGTTGGGGGGTCCAGGGGGGCGTAGCCCCCCTGTCTAGACGCCACGCAGTTTCTCATTAAGAAAGGCGAGGGTCGATAAGTGAGGTTTGGAGGACAGCACCAGGAAGGTAGCCTTAATGAAACAGACTCCTTTAACAAAACGTTTCGGCTAATTTTAATTGCGCCATCTTCAGTTGTTTAGAGTCTAATAGGAAATAGAGTTGTCACTTGTGTGTTGTGCATAAGCGAATAGTTCAATAATGCTTATGTGTTATAACAATGCAAATATATTGAATATGATGAAACTTGTGAGAAGGCAAATATCGAAATGTAGGCGAGGGTCGAGCCAGCTGGTGGGGGGTCCAGGAGGGCGTAGCCCCCTGGCTAGACCGAAGCCCGCCGAGCGGGCGGCGCGGCTAGAATTAATATATTTTAAGGAGTCAAAAAGAATTTCCAAGACATATGTAGCCAAAATTATTTCTTTTATTGTTGCCGTTTCGGCCATCTTCAGGGAATAAATACAATTTCAGCGACACACATTCGCATGAGCTTGGAATTTCTTTTTTGACTCGTTAATAATACTTCCAGCAACAAAGACACCTCACAATTAATATATTTTATAAATATTTTCATTTCATTTCAGGTTTTATATGAATCACGAAATGCTCTTCACATGTCAAAATTTGGAACGCCTCTTCCATGGTCATATGGAGATTAGTAATCCACACTATTTTTTTAAATACATTATAAATAAAAATTATTTCGAATTATTAAAATCAAAAATGTTTATTTTTAACTAAAATTGATAAAACTAATTTTAAATTGATTTTAAAAAAATATACAAAAATATATATATATATAGATATATATTAAAATTAAACTTAAGCTTCTTGATAATGGCTCTTTTTTTATAAACAATTCAATTAAAAAATATTTTAATTGAATTATATGTTGAAACAAATCTCTTAATAAAGCACTAAAATTTGTACTAGTTTTCTTCTTGATTACTATCGATATTTTTTTAATATTTTTTTTGATTTCACACACATTTTTTTATGTTATTAATATGTATTTAATTAAATATTTATTATTTATTTTATTTCATAATAAAAACATATTTTAATTCATTTTTTTTTATTTTTTTATCATATAAACCCGTATTTTATTTTTTATTTTTTTTTAAATTGTCTGGATTATGATTTAAAAAAAGATATTAGAAAAGCTTTTGTTTTTATTTATTTCGAATATATCAAAATAATATGCAATAAAAAAATTTTAAGATAGAAAAATTGTTTGAACGTTAAATTGAAAAGACAAGCATTCTTGTATTATGGTAACGTATTGGTATATTTGAGCAGATATACATCTTATATTTCAAATTTAATACCAAGTGTTTGTACGAAGAAACTCAAAATGTCAGTGTTTTCCTCGATCTAGAAATAGAAAAGGTATAGATTAATTTTTACTTTTTATAGACAAATGATAATTTTAAATATTATTCTGTAAATATATATATATATATATATATGGACCCTGTTATGCAATGGTGTGTCAAAGACCAAACATCGAGATTTGAGAAAATCAACATTAAGGTTTTTTGTTTTCATTAGATTATATATAATTTTTGATGTCAATTGTGCAAGTAACATTAAATATAAATTTTTTAGGACATATTTCATAAAAAATACTATTAATTAAAGCATTTGAAACAATATTCCGTGCTTAAGTCAATTTTGAATTTTTTGGTCTTTGACACACCATTGCATATCAAGGTCCATATATATATAGTTTTATAGAATATTTAAATAATGCTTGAGAAATATGACGAAAACACAAACTCTGAGCACACTAATTATTATTTACTTAGAAAAGTGATAGGGCAGGCAACACCTGCCACCTCTCTCCCCCACCACCCTCCAGAAAAGAGGGGGGTGAACAGAGAGGAACAAGCGAAAATTGTATATAGCCATATATATTTAAAAAAAAAAATCCTTTTTGGCTGACATCCTCTCTCCCTTCATCATTTAAAAAAAAATAATATTTGCTTTCTATGAAATATCAATTTATATAAATATATCCCGAAAAAAATTATATATGCTCCCCCACTTCCTGAGAAAAAAATATTTCGTCGTCTATGCTATGATTTACAACATGAAAAATTTATTAAATTGGATAAGATCCTAGCGCGAACCCATGGGGGTTGATTTTCCCCCCCCATATTTAAAAAAAATTAGGAAAATACTCTTCCTTAAAAAAAAAAATAAAAAATAATAAAATTATAAACCAACCTTCACCCCATCTTTCTATTTTTTTTATTTTTTTTTAATATTTTTAAAAATTTAAAATAAAAAAAGAATTTTTTTTTATAATTTCCCAATTATTGTTTTAGGGGTACAAAAACCCAAAAAAAAAAAAAAAAAAAAAAATAAATTTGGTTAAGAAAAAAAAAAAAAAAAAAAAAACCCAAAAACACTTAATTTTTTTAAAGAAAAATTAATTTAATATTGAAAGGTAGGTTAATTAAATTTAAAAATTAATTAAGACGTCAGATATTTAATATAATATAAAATTTAATCTCTTGGCGATCGAATTTCGCTTACAAAGCATCCTCAGGCCAGCGTTATATATAATTGAAATTTTGAAAATTAGTCGACATATATTGTAAAAATTTAATATTTGTTTAAAGGTGGTGGAGAGAAAAATATATTTAAAAAATATTTTTCTCCACCACCTTTAAACAAATTTAAATTTTTACAATATATGTCGACTAATTTTCAAAATTTCAATTATATATAACGCTGGCCTGAGGATGCTTTCTAAGCGAAATCGATCGCCAAGAGATTAAATTTTATATTATATTAAATATCTGACGTCTTAATTAATTTTTAAATTTAATTAACCTACCTTTCATCATGTACACGTCAGAAATAGAAGAATATATTCAACATAATTTAATATTGTTGCGACTGGAGAAATAATACAGTGGATAGTCTAATTTATCGAATTAGAAATTCCATCGAGAAGTTGCTCAAAGCGTGAGAGACGGATAACGAATTATGTATTTGTAGATACTTTAAACTTGTTAATTTCCATAATTTTTTAATGTCATTAAAAAAATTTAACTTTGCCCCAATAATTAATTCCTTATGAATTTAATTCATTTTAAAAATAACTGCATTGAAAAATTCCTTATATTTTTTTTAAAGTATAAAATGAAAGAGTGTGGATGCAGTCCAATAATTATATTAAGAAAAACTGTGTCTGGTAGTTTACTTCTTGGACAAAGGATTTACAGATGGTATGTATTTATAATCAAAAAATTATTAATTATTAAAAATTTTTTTGATTATAAATACATACCATCTGTAATCCTTATTTCAAGAAGTAAACTACCAGATACAGTTTTTCTTTTTAAAGTATGTTTAGACGGCCACTCCTACTCCCCCTTAAGATGGCTCAATAAAATTGTTAAAAAGGGGTTTTATTAATTAAGAGGTTTGTTTCCTTTCCTCCAAGTCTACGGCTCATTAGTTCTTCATAGCCACATACATTAGTATATTTGGGTATGATACTAAAAATAAATTCCCAAGTAAACGACAAGAAAATTTGTGGGTATGTATTGCTCATGTTTGTGTTTTGTATTCATTTGCCCAGGCAAAATAATTACTAATTTTAGAAATTAATTAATATAAAAAAAATAAACTTACAATTTTAGCGGTGGGTTTTCCTCCTCCATGTCCTGCTTTGGTTTCGACACGAATAAGTATCGGATTTTTCTAAAAAAATCAAATGAATTATTATAAGAATAAAAAATTTTTATATTTATAGAAATAGAAAATCCTTTAAAATTTCTCGAAAATTCTGCGCTAGATTGATAGATCTCTTTTCAAAGTCTGATTGTTACTAACAGACGAAAAAAAAACGTTTCTTAATATCGGAAGATTCGAGAAATTTCTGGATTTTGGATTCCATATTTATTTAAAAAATTTACCTGGAATGAATTATTTCGAATTACATGTTGGGCTTGAGCGATGTATTTGAGTGAATGAAGAGGGACGACACGATCGTCATGATCCGCAGTTAAAAGAAGTGTTGATGGGTACTAAAAAAGAATTATTTAAAATATTAATACACTAAATTAAATTATTAAAATAGAAATTTTTAATACCTAGTATAAAAAGGTTAAAAATTAACATAACATTTTCTTGTATAGGTTCAAATATGGTTATTTATCATCGCCTTCGGGCGGTGTGAAGCCCGCGTGAACAATTTCACTCGACCCTGATGGTCAGCTAAGGCAAAAGTCATGCCGTGAGCTGTTTGCTCTTGGCTTATTTTCTGGGCAACCTGAGGAGACACTAAAGGAAGAAAATGTCCGTTCTCGCACTTTAATAATTTCTCCTCCATACCATATTTAATTAGAGCATACACTTGAGTGAGCATTTTGATTCGATTTGGAAATGCGTGACCGCCATATAAACCCAATAGGAAACTGGAAATTGATTTTCCACAGGAACCGCCCGGTTCATGCAATATTAAAATCGCGTGCATAATTTGACCAAGAGTAATTTTCTTATTATTTCGAAAAATATTTAAATCCTTTGACATTCGTCTAAATCGATTTCGACTGCATTTATTACGAGACATTTTTTTATAAAAAAATTTTTAACCTAAAAAAATCACGGCAACTTGAATGAATGGAAATTTGTTTTTAGATATGACGTAGATATGCAGAAAATTTCCAAACTACAGGTAATGTAATTTTATGAAAGTCTTTAGGCTGAACGCAGACCAATTGAGCAAAACGTTTTGCTCAATGCCAACGCACACAGATTAGGCAAAATGTTTTGCCAATGAGCGTTTTTGCCTAATCGGTGTGCGTTGGCATTGGACAAAATGTTCGCCCATTGAGCAGAAACGCTCAATAACAAAAAATTTTGTTCAATGCTGTCCAATCATGCCCAATTGTGTTTTGCCTTCTCGGTGTGCGTTGACCCGTAGAAAAAACAGTTTTAAGCACGATTAGTCGAAAAGCGTTTTGTTCAATCGGTTTTAGGCTGTAGCAAAGAGGTAAAGAATTCACTTGTTGTTCTTGAGGTCCGGAGCTTGCTTCTAGTTCCAAGTAAAAAAATATATAACAAATTTCAATTGAATTGCCTATCAATCAATTGAAATTTATAGGGATGAGGTGTAAATGACCTTTAAGATTGTGAAAAAGATCAAATGACCCGGGGTGGGGGGTTTAGATTTTGAGCTTATATCAACGGCTCCCGAGCTAGCCTATTTGAGTTATTTAAGTTTGTTGAGAAGGAGTCATATTCCACTCACTCCATAAATTGAATTTACCAAGATATAAATAAAATGACAATCATTTTAATAAATAAATGATTTACTCAAAAAAGTTGAAGATGAAAACATCGGCATTTAAAGAAAATATAAATGCTAGGATTAACTCTTCAGTTGGCTATCTAAGATTAAGATTAGTTTTAAATATAAATAAAAGATCATGACAAGGGCGGATTCAGATAATTTTTTCGGGGAGGGGTAGTTTTTTTTCACTGGTCTGATGGTCGCACATCACAAAATTTCTCTTATTTTCGGTAATTTAAAGTTGCATTCTCTAGTTGTCTACCACATCTCCGACAGACCGTTTTGAGAGACCCACTTTTTTGGAATCAGACCCAACAATAACCTCGACATATAATTTTTGTCACGATCGCAATATTAAGTATATAGTTAAGAAAAAGTAAAAATATACTTTAATTGATTGAAAGAATCAGGATGTCACAGCCACTCTTGTTGAAGGGGAGTATATATATATATATAAATTAAAACAGTATTTAAATTTAATCAATTTTTATTTTCAGAGTTTTGGTCAACCAATGTACACGAAGGTTTCAATCCTCAAGGGACCATCATCAATTTCACTTTCTATTATTATAATGAAATATACAGAATTAAGGTATGTCTATAGGGCCTGAAAAATGAATAAATCACGATAATTTCTCATATAATATATATTTGTGTTCGTCTATTGGCTTTAAATTAATTTATTAAATAATATTCTGTCATTTATTAAAATGTTGATTATTTTTTACATTTCGAATAAAGTGTTAGTCTGCTGTACAATGAGTATTTTTATTAAATAAAATAGGCATACCTTAATTCTGAGAGAAATCCGATCTATAAATAATTTCACTTTCTATTATTATAATAAAATATACAAATGAAATATACAGAATTAAGGTATGTCTATTTTACTTAATAAAAATACTCATTGTACAACACTTTATTTGAAATGTAAAAAATAATCAACATTTTAATAAATGACAGAATATTATTTAATAAATTAATTTAAAGCCAATAAACGAATGTTTGTTAACATAAATGCATATTATATGAGAAATTATTGTGATTTATTCACTTTTCAGACCCTGATGGTGGTCCCTTGAGGATTGAAACCTTCGAGAACATTGGTTGGCCAAAACTCTGAAAATAAAAATTTATTAAATTAAAATACTGTTTTAATTTATATATATATATATATGTGTGTGGTCCATGAATTAATTTTGAAAAACATATAACCAAGTATTTATTAATTTGAATAAGCGAAAAAGGTAGGTAGGAACGGATCTGTCGATTTGTACTCAACAGGCCCTACTTCTGAACCACCGTACCGTAAAATATAAAATATTTTTCTCAAATCTCGAGGGGAGGGGAGTAATTACCCCGTCACCTCCCCCCCCCCCCTTGTATCCGCCCTTGGATCATGACGAAATTAAAACCTGTCTAACCTGTTGGTCTGGACTTTCAGGAGCACGAAGATTATGAATTGGAGAATATTTATAAAGATTTTCAAAGTGTCTCTTATCATCTGATGAACCATAATCAGAGATCCAGGCGTAGCCTATTGTGAACTTGTGGAAGCGAAGCATATCCATCACCCTGGAGAATAAAAGAGATATTAATTTTAAAATAAATTTCATATGAAAGTTGAGTAGATGTTATAAAATTGATTAATCAAATCCTCAAGCTAACCAAACAAATTTATGAAAAATCATAAATAAATTTTTTAAGATTTAAAAAATGAAGAGAAATTTCGTACCCAACTTGAGCAATGGCTGCTCCATATAAATTTGGACGTTGGTTAATACATGCAGCAATTAACAAGCCTCCATTACTTCCTCCTTGAATAATGAGCCGCTCTTTTTGTGTGTATTTATTCGAAATTAGATATTCAGCAGCATAATGGAAATCATCAAAAGTATTTTGCTTATTAAAAAGACGTCCACCATTATGCCATGCTTGGCCATATTCTCTAAAAATTTTTTTTACATGTTTATTAAGTAAGTTAGTTTTAAAGATAGAAAATAAATGAAAATATAAAAAATTACCCGCCTCCTCTGATATTAGGAATAGCTAAAATACCATCGAAATGATGCATAAAAACCAGACGAGAGACACTAAAAGTTGGCAAAATGCTAACATTAAAACCTCCATAGCCATAGAGAAGACAAGGTTTAGAACCGTCCTTAACCAAATCCTGTTACAATGATATTAAATAATATTATTTTTAAGAAATTAAAATAAAAAAAAGAGAATATCGCTTTTTTTACCTTCTTATGGACAATAAACATAGGTACTTCAGTTCCATCTTTGGATTTATAGAAAACTTGTTCCGTTTGGTATTGTGATGCATCAAAATCTTTCACTTTAATTTCTCTAAATACCTGAAAATTGTGAAAAAATAAATTTAAATATTTTATAGTGTATAAAGATAAGATGAAGAAATGAGACTCCTTTCGGGTTTATTTAAACTGTGCTGACGTCGAGATTTAATCTTCGAAACCTCTGCACGGTGTAAATAAAAATATTGAAGACCTGAGTCTTTCATTTCTTCTTCTAATCAATAAACGTCCTTCCTCCACATCTTCTCTGATATATATATATATATATATATTGGATTGATATATATCAGAGAAATTTAACAAACTCCTCAAACTGACTTTTCAAGGTGTAGGAAGGAAAAACAAAATGAAAATTTTTTTATTTTCCCCAATGAGTCTATTTCCTATATTTCGAAGCACATAGGCTCTTCTTCTTCAGAGGAAGCTGAAAACAATACAATGTTAACAAAAAGTATTCTTAATAATAGTTATACATAAAAGCATTGGTTTACCTCATTTTACACTCCGTTAACATTATAATTACAGTCAAGTTTTTTGCTACAAGAAACCATATGTCCTCTAACTCTTGAGACATTCTAATTTGAAAATCATGATACAAATTCCATTTATTAATTTCGTTTTAATGTATTAATATAAAAATAATTAAATCTATTTTTGTTGGTGATTAAAATAAATTTCTCTGTACCAATTTTTCATATAAAAAATAAAAATAAAATAAAAATAATATTTTTCAAAACGTTAAAAAAATTAATTGATGAATTTATAGAGAATGTATTAATTATATTATTTAAAAAAAAACAAACTGACTAAAGGTTGAATGATCTAATAAAAGCCTGGATTTAAAATAGATTTAATTATTTTTATATTAATACATTAAAACGAAATTAATAAATGGAATTTGTATCATGATTTTCAAATTAGAATGCTCTCAAGTTACCGAGCTATCTTTGTATCAAAACCGACTAAAGTAACGGAGGAAAAGAGAACACCTTGACTATAGAAATTTTTGTTGTGTTTCCTTCCTCGAGAAAAGACCTCACGAACAGGAAAAAATTTTCTTTGTTTTTCCCTCCCACCCTGCCGAGCGTGGGTTCGATAATTAATGTCGTTTTTTTCTCATAGATGACTTGAATGAACTGTTATATTTCATGTAATAATGGTTGCATTGCTGATATCATTATATACTATTGAGTCAAAACCTGAGCGTCATTAGTAAATAACGAGTTGGTTAAAAATTAAGTCGAAAGTGGACATTCAAAGAAAGGATTATCGGCATATTTTATTACTTTAATTCCGAAAGGACAAAAATGAGGTGCAAGCTCGGAAGAAATTGTGTGAAGTTTATGGTGAGGACTGCTTTACTGAACGCCAGTGTCAGCGTTGGTTTGCCCTCTTTCGTTCTAGAAATTTTAATGTGCAAGATGGACCACATACTGGTCGTCCAACCACTACTGATGATGACAAAATAAAGGCGTTCGAAACTAGGAACCGACCGAAGTTTCGGTTTTAGCCAGTTTCGGCCAAAAATCCTGTTTTCGGCCCTAGTTTCGGTTTCGGCCAAAAACAAGCCTAAACTTTCGGCCGGCCGAAACCTGAGTTTGAAAAAATGGGATGAGAATCGTAAAAATAAAAAAAAAAAAAAAAACGTTGATAAGAGAAGTGGCTGTTCAACTATTAGAATGATAGACAGGAAGAGATGATGTCAGCCAAAAGGAGGATGTATTTAAGTAAAACCGAAACGTCTTCGAGATTTTTATTCGATAGAGGCTCTCCTTTTGGCTGACATCCTCTCTTCCTGTCTATCATTATAAAAAAAAAAACGTCGAATGATTCGCACCTAAAAAAATCTGGTGTGACTGATCGCACAGCACACAAATTGTTCTTATCCTTCGGCAAAAGAAAGTGCTGTCTCTGTGCTTGTCTCACCAGATTTTTTGTGTTAACATATGTATAAAAAATAATTGATATTTGAATTTTAATCAAAATCCTTGGAACGAATTTTGAAAAAATCCAAAAAAACTGAAAAAGTGCATCAGTAAAGTACTAGTACTCTTTAGCCGGTTTTGTTCAAAAGCTTCGTGTCACGTCCCAGGGGGTGCCTAATTTAAATATAAAATTTCAACCTCGTAGCTCTTTTCGTTCTTGAGATATTTTGTTCACAGACAGACCATGTAGCGAAAACCACTTTTTTTGATTCAGGAGACTTCAAAACGTGTATATATATCAAAATCTCGACATCAAATTTTTGACATGAATCCACTTTCTCTTTATATATATTAACATATATAGAAGTCAGAGAAAGAAAAAAAATAGTTGATTTTGGGTAGTTTTTTTTTTTTTTTTGGGGGGGGGGGGGTTAATATAAAAATTAATGATTAATTTAAGGAGGTTGGAGAATAATAACCAGCAAATTTATAGCTTCACCTTTTATTTGGCAGATATTTCGATGCGAAAGACACACATCATCTTCAGTGCCGCGAGGATATAGTAGGTGGGCTTAGTCTATTAATATCAAATGCCTTAGGGGCGTTAAACATAGTGGTGAGGTGCCTTCTCTAAGCTGATGACCGCTCTGTGTCCAAAGCAGAATTTCTTATTTTTGATATTATTGATATTTGATATTAATAGACTAAGCCCACCTACTATATCCTCGCGGGCCTGAAGATGATGTGTGTCTTACGCATCGAAATATCTGCCAAATAAAAGGAGGAGTGGTCAGGTGGAGCTATAAATTTGCTGGTTATTATTCTCCAACCCCTTTAGTCTACTCATCCCAGCCTACTATTCAATCTAATGATTAATTTATTCTTTTTCTAAATCTGCATCTCTTTCTGAATATTCAGTGCAAATTTCAGCTTGATATGTTGAAAACAAAGCGAGTTATGATTTATTTTCTTAAAATATCACTTCAACTAGTCTTAAAGAGGCTTCCGAAGCTCATTTTTTCCAACTTTAAGATGCATCAAGTCAAAGAAGAAAAGTTAACAAAAAACCAATGAACAAAACCAAGAAAATGAAGACAGTCGAGAGAAAAAAAAATTTTTTTATTAATTAAGTTTTCTCATGTGATTATTTCATTGTTTTTATAAAAAAAAGATGGAAATCTCTTCTACAACACAAGTTGCTATAAAAAATTTTTCATAGCCTATTAAAAAAAAAAACAATGAAATAATCACAAAACAACACTTGGAGGGGCTTAAAAATATTGATTCACACTGCACCTAAGAAAATTAAATAATCACTAAGCTTAGATATATGAATTTTCAAAAAAATTCACAATACATAAAAAAAATCCCATTTTCCTGGGTGCCTACAATTAATAAAGAATTATATAATTATTTAAATGATATAATTGAGTGATTCTGTTGTGTATTGTAAAAAAAAATAAGAAAACGCATGTTGCTGCTTTAAGAAGTTTTCATAATTAAGCTTAACTAGTTGTTAGCTAGCTTAATATTTATAAATATTCAAAAAATCCCATTTTCCTGGGTGCCTACTATTTTATCAACATATAAAAATTTATAATCATAGAGTATAGATATATAAATTTATATGATGATGAAGTAATTTGGTTTAAATTAAAAAAATGGGCAGAAAAGTTAAGTTGAAATGAATGAGCCTCTAATAAAAAAGAACAAATAGGCTATTAATTAAATAATAAAATAAGATTGATAATAAAATAAAATATATACCAGTAAATTGAAAAAACAATAATTGTTTTAAAGCTCTCATGATAAAATCATTAGAAGCCTCAAAATATTATATTTAGTAATTAAATTATTAATAATGTTATTTTGGATAAATGCAAGCAAATATTTTTTTGATGAGTAAGTTTATCATATCCCCACATAACAATTCCCTGGATAAAAAGATTTGTTAATTCAAAAATTAAAGAAAATTGATTAGGTTTCTGTGAAGGTGTGTTTGTGTGTTTATATCCCTAAATTATATTAAAAATATATACGATCGTAAATCCAGGGCATAATAAATCAGGAATTATATAATTTTAAATGTGTACTAATTATTTAAATAATATAATTAAGGAATTCTGTTGTGAATTGTATGGAATGAATGTGTCTACTAACGAGTGCTGTCATTTATCAAAATAACCTTATTTATAATTATATCTACCAATATATTTTATTAAAATATTAATATTTATTTATTTATAAATGCTACTCACACATTTGAGAAGAAAATTTCGATGAGAATATTGAAGGCAAGGTGAGAACACAACACAAAAAAAAATTAAACGTCAGAATATCACAAGACCAATTTCAACTTGATGCAACGAGTATAGAAAAAGGGCAAAGCATATCTATGAAGGCATAGAGATTAGAAAAGAGAAAAGAAACTACATGAAGACAATAACTTTTGATCCGGAATTTTAATATTAATAAAATTTAATTAAATAATTAAAATACCACTATTATAATAAATAATAAAAAAATTAAATATAAAAATATATTTTTGAGGAATTTAATAAATAATTTAAACTATCAAAACATACTCCCGTGAGGCGCGAATATTAACCAGAACGAGCAATTTTCTAAATGATTGCTTAAGTCTTATAAATCAAATAATAAATAATATAATAGTTGTATTAATAAATTTTTTTGCACTAAAAATGTGTGAATTTGTATTCTTTTATTATTCAAAACAGGTTTCGGTTTCGGTTACGGTTTCGGCCGAAACTAAGATTAGGGCCGAAATTCTGTTTCAATTTCGGTTACGGCTGAAAATCATGTTTCGGTCGGACCCTAATCGAAACTAACTGGCGTATGACAACTCGCGAGATAGCCGAGAAGCTCAACATATCGAATTCAACCGTGGACCAAGCAAGATGAGCCCCCACAATCGACATTCAAAGCCAATATTTACCAAAAGAAGATTATGCTTTCTGTGTGGTTTGATTACAAGAGTATAGTCTACTTTAAGCTGCCTCCAAGAAACCAAACTATTGATTCGAATGTCTACTGTCTTCAACTATCGAAATTGAAAAAAAAAAAACACGAAAAAACGCCCGGAACTGCCCAATCGCAAATGATGCCACATCCACCCTATAGCCCTGACTTAGCAGTCTGATGACTATCATTTTCGCTCTCTTCAATACCATTTGAATGGTAAAACTTTCGATTCTGATCAGGCTATTAAAAATAAGTTGGACCAGTTCTTCGTTTTTTAACACCAAAGCTTCTTCGAACGTGGAATTTTTCAATTTACCAAAAATAGCAAAAGAAGTCATTCAACAAAATGGTCAATATATCATTGATTAATGTTTGTTGTTAATAAAAATAAATTCACTTGGAAAAACAAAAAAAACAGACATTAATTATCGAACAACCCAATAACTCTATATATATTTTGCAAAGGTCTGCCTTTAGGATTAACTTATATATCAAAAACAATTATAAATAGCAGCGTTTCTGATCCAGAAATCGGACTATGTGTTATAAACACAGGAAACGTTGCAATTTGGTTCAGTAAAATATTAAATATTTCGCGTAAAAAAATGTAAACTTGCACTTTTATGAAGAATGAATGAATCCGGTAAGAAAATTTGCAGTGCACCCATGTTAGAAAAAAAAAAGGAGTGAATGCTGAATTTTGAACAAAGAATTGATTAACGATGAAGTAGCAAATTAGGAATATTCTAATATATTCCTAAATAAAAATAATTAAAAAACAAAATAGTACAGGTTGTGGAGAAAATACACCAGCGGTTGCTTTCCACATTAAAATAATTTATTTGGTAAATATTTCGAATTGCCTACGTAATCCATCCTCAGTGCATCAAATTACACATATGTGGAGCGTGTTACAAATGGTAAAAGTTTGCTATGAGAAGGCATTCTTAAAAATTAGAGAGGACGTTTTTTATCGTGCAAGCCACTGGGGGAAAAATTATATATATGATATAAAAAAGAATTCTTCACAGTGACCCGCCTGGCGAGCGCAAGTTCTATTACTAGGAATGGCTTCTCAAAGTAAATTTTTACCATTTGTAACGCGCTCCACAAATGTATAATTTGATGAACTGAGAATGGATTGCGTAGGCAATCCGAAATATTTGCCAAATAAATTATTTTAATGTGGAAAGCCAACCGCTGGTGTGTTTCTCCATAACCTTTACGATTTGTCCCAGCATACTTAACTTCCAAAATAGTACATTTAAGTTTTAAAGAAGCTATCATCCCATTTGTGAAAAAAATTAACTATTTAAGAAAATTTGAGGTAAGATAGTTGAAGAAAGCGAACAGATTTTTATTTTTCAGGATATTTATTTAATCTAATGGCGATCGATTTCGTCACGGGGACATCGTATATATATATATATATATATTATATTTTTTAATAACGCTGGCCTGACGATGTCCCCGTGACGAAATCGATCGCCATTAGATTAAATAAATATCCTGAAAAATAAAAATCTGTTCGCTTTCTTCAACTATCTTACCTCAAATTGACAATGGCAACAGAAATGGAGCAATATATTCAAAGTTTATTTAAGAAAATAACTTTATAATACTTTATAGTAAAACAAGGTTCCCAGTAACGAGTACGTTCTGCCAACTGAGAAATATTACTCCCGAGAATAGAGAAAGGAAATAAAGGGGTATCATATGATCAGTGTCTGAATATGTAAATTATGTCATTTTTTTTTTCTTAATTTGTTTCAGGTCTTTTTCGGCATCTAAGGCCATTTAGACCCCATCCCTATTTATTTCAAATGATTAGTAGCCAATTCAAATGAAATAAATTTTTCCCGCGTGGGTCGGAAAGCAAACCCGAGACCCTAGGCATGTCTTCTCCCTGAGCCACGGTCACGGGTAATTCTATCATATTTAAATCACTAAATATTATTCGGAATCAAAACGCTATGTGCATGATAATGTACGACGATCTTTAAAGGTATGTCTATTTAAAAAAAAAAAATATTTATCTTTACCTCAGGTTTCAAATCATTTGTCACATTTTGTAAATCACATTTGTAAATTATTCCCGGAGTAAGGAAAGAAGTAAATTGATAAAAGATTTCATTATATTTCTTTTTTCCAGAATAGCCAATAATAGTGCCGACATCTAAAGGAAAATCCATTATTTTATTTCCACTTGCATCATGAAGTTGAAGTACACTCTAAAGAAATAATTAAATATTAAAATAATAATAATTAAAAGATAATCTAATTAAAATTTCTTACTTTCACATCGTGGATATAACAGAGTACGAGTTTATCCCCTGCAACTGGGGTGGCCCAATCAAGGACATCTTTCTCATGTTCAGGAACCAAAGTGGTCCATTTCTCAGGCGCTGGATCAGTAAAATCAATTGTTATAAGTCTAAAATTGGATGCGTCTTTGTTTGTGTGAAATACAACTTTAGATCCTTCATTCGTGACATACTAAAATTAAAAAATCAAAATTATTAATTTTTACATAAAGAAAAAAATTTGATTGATTGATATAAGTAATAATAATAAATATTTACATCATAATCGGCTTCTAATTGGAACACTATTTGAGTGAGTGGTAATTTCCCAGTAATACCATCTGGTAAATTCTTTAAATCACAAAAATACAAGAGATTATCTCTGCATCCTTTTTGTGGGGTAATTATTAACCATTGACCACAATTACTGACTTCGGCACCACTAAAATAAAAAGTTTTAAACAAATTATGACAAATTTTAAATATATTTATATACAAGATTATTTATTCGTCCGGTGTTTATACATTGATATAACCGACAAAACGACACATATCAAACGTGTTTGAGAAAAGAATAAAAAATAATGAAATATCATATCAATTTTAATATATTGGGTATATATATATATAAACCAATTTTAATATATTGGGTTGTTGGGAAAGTAATTTCGTTTTTTCCAACAAAGGACTTAATAATATTTTTTCAAATCTAACTTCACACTTAAGCCGCATAATCATTATAAATTTTGACAGCTGATACAGTATTTTTATATTTTCTATAGTAAAACAAGTAAAATATGCCAAAAATACTGCTTTTTTTATTTTCTATATTTGAAAGGGCACCAATAAAAAAACTTGTGTGTAGAATCAATCGAACTTTTTCACAAGAAAGTCTTGCTATATCAGCTGTGAAAATAAGATGTGAAATTAGCTGTGAAAGAATACAATTTTTAAGTCCTTTGTTAAGAAAAAACGAAATTACTTTCCGAACAACCCAATATAATAAAATGTATAGGGTGATGATATGATCTTATTTAATGAAAACAAATTTCTTTTTTCAAAATTTTGCTAGTCTACTGTACTTGGTCAACAGTTTCGGGCAATATGCGGTCATTGTCAGGCCTGCAAACAGTCACATTAGTATAAAAACCCTCCAACGAAATTAACTTGCATTATCAATATAATATAGTACAAGTCAAAATTAAGCAAAATCTTTTTTGCTTTAATAAAAAAAATCTGCTCTCATCTCATAGTATACAAGATAATAGTGACAATTAGAACAAAATTTTGAGATCAACTCTTTTATTAAAACAAAACCCAGATAATTTTGACATATACCTCTTTGATACGATATTACATTGATGATACAAGATGATTTCATTGGAGCGTTACATGTTAAAGTATTTTAAATGTCAATGTCATCAGCTATTTTTATTGATTATAGTGAAAATTTCAATTTCATTTCGAAGACAA
>JAKCPI010028557.1:0-43026 GCA_023213315.1 Euborellia annulipes | reverse complement strand
CTCCAAACACATAACTTCCAGACTTTCGCCAATTTAAGCTATTTTATTTTATCATAAGAATAACATGTACAGTAAGCAAGCGCTGTATTTTGTTCACTCAACATACGAGCAAACAATAATCGAAATCAGGGAATTTACAAAGTTTCTTAGTTTTAAGGCAATGACAGTTTCTTTTGAAAAGATTAGAGTAGATCTTGTTTGGTATGTTCCTTATAACTTAAAGTTCTAGAGCAACGTTTTTACAAGAATTAGAGAAATTGTCTATTCTATTAAAATAGTTGGAATATTAACAAGTTTATTAAGTGTATTACTCCATATTCAATTTCAAGTTTCTTCCCTCAACCCAATTAACGATTCAATTTATATCTTCATTTAGTCTAACGGTCCAAGTTCATCGTAAGAGCATGAGGTGAAATTTCGAAAAAACCAACATCGTTAATGAAAATTGAGAATTAAAGAGGCCCTAGCATCGAATACTGAACTCCAGACACATGATCATTGCTATCAATCACCTTTTGTTTCTGACCTGTCAAACACAATATGAAACGGTCAATCACAGATCTAGGATGTAGAGTTAATAAAAGAATTAAGTCAAAGACTTAATATTTGCAATAAATAATCTATTTCTTTATCCTACTATAATATATCTGAAAATTTTGATTTTTTTTTTAATACCTTAATTCATCTTCATCAGACGATTTCTCACTTTTTAAAAAATGATCATCAGATTGATAATCTAATTTTGTTTTAAAATCCCTTATCATATGTAACATTTCTTCTTGATTGTGAATTATTTTACTTAGATTTTTTTTCTTCTTAAAATGAGACATGATTGATATCTTTAAGGAAAGCAATTTCACAAAAACAAATTCACTTTTTCAAATAAAAGTCAAGTAACGTTTGTCTCAGCGGTTTGAGCGGGATAAAAATGAAAACTCGTTTCTTATTGGTTGACGAATGACGTCATTGAAATATTAATTTCATTCTTGGTGGGTTCATCAACCGGGAAGGATGAAATACCAAATAAATATTTGGGTGCAAAAAAAAAAAAAAACGATAAAATTTTTAACAAGGTATTTTACTTTCTCTTACCTATATATATATATATAGTTAATATATATATAGAGAGAGAAAGTGGGATTCATGTAAAAAATTCGATATCGAGATTTTGATGGATATACACGTTTTGAGATCCCCTGAATCCAAAAAAGTGGTTTTCGCGACATAATTTGTCTCTCTGTCTGTGTGTGTGTGTGTGTTCAATTTTAAGCATGAAGGAATTGAGCTAGTTGGTTGAAATTTTATATTTCCGCCGACCCCGCACCGCGGGATTAATAATGGCGAGGTCAGAAGAAGAAGAAGGTTGAAATTTTATATTTAAGTTAGGCACCCCCCTGAAGCGTGAAAATAAGCTTTTTTTACAACATCGGCCAAAGATTACCACAACTTTACAAAAATAAAAAAAAGTGCATGAGTTGGATTTGAACTCGCGAAGTTTGGTTACGTGAGAATGGAAAAATATAGATAGAATGAGGACGAATTAACCACCTGAGCCACACTTTCCTTAATTAATTTAAGGACAAATAAGCCATATAACAACATGAAATAAAAGAAGTATTAAAAAATTTTAATATTCCACATATGATATATCATTTTTCATTACTTTTTATGAGGATTAATAATTTATAATAAAAATTTCAAAAGCATCCATAGTTTTCAAATAATTCAATGTGCAAACGTCAGATTGTTTATGCCTTAATGTAATTAAACCAAAAACTCTGTCTAACATATGATACATGTCATTAATTCTTGAATTCCCCCCTGATTCCAGAGAACTAAAGCCCTTTTAATTATATGATCTAATTTGGGAGTTATTGGCGATCAAAGTTAAGCTTATTTTCGACCTTAATGACATCAGCACACTCAATTCTATATTATCGAAAAAGCTTATTTAGCATTGTCTGATTAAAACCAAATTTTTACCAGAGATTTATAATTAAAAAATGAGTTTTTTTCTAAAGTTTCATCGAGATTGGTAAAGAAATAAATAAAATATTGACTATTTTGAAAATTGAGTTTTAGAATTCGGGATCCCGGATTGGTAAAGAGAGCGCTCTGTGAACCCGGTCTAGGCTTCAATCTGAGATCCCAATTCTAAAACTCAATTTTCAAAATAGTCAATATTTTATTTATTTCTTTACCAATCTAGATGAAACTTTAGAAAAAACTCATTTTTTAATTATAAATCTCTGGTAAAAATTTGGTTTTAATCAGACAATGCTAAATAAGCTTTTTCGATAATATAGAATTGAGTGTGCTGATGTCATTAAGGTCGAAAATAAGCTTAACTTTGATCGCCAATAACCCCCAAATTAGATCATATAATTAAAAGGGCTTTAGTTCTCTGGAATCAGGGGGAATTCAAGAATTAATGACATGTATCAAATGTTAGACAGAGTTTTTGGTTTAATTACATTAAGGCATAAACAATCTGACGTTTGCACATTGAATTATTTGAAAACTATGGATGCTTTTGAAATTTTTATTATAAATTATTAATACTCATAAAAAGTAATGAAAAATGATATATCATATGTGGAATATTAAAATTTTTTTAATACTTCTTTTATTTCATGTTTCTTACATGGCTTATTTGTCCTTATTTTAAATAAGTAAAGTGTGGCTCAAGTGGTTAAAGTGTCCTCATTCTATCTATTTTTTTCCATTCTCACGTTACCAAACTTCGCGAGTTCAAATCCACTTCCTGCACTTTTTTTTTAAAATCATATTATCAATTTCCTTTTATTTTTAATGCTAACTTATAATTTCATTTATCTGTCATTATAACGAGAGAAAGGATTTGTGTAATATGAATTTTGGTAACCCTATGTTTAGGAAACAAAATATAAATATTCTCCCATGTTTATAAATTTTACATCTTGAATTCAAATGTACTGTACTGTCGGAAAGAAAATATCTCGACACAAAAAAAATCTGGTGGGACCAGTCATACCAAATTTTTAATTTAATATTGAATTTTGCTCTGAATTAATTAATATGAATAAATAAGAACGGGTTTTATATAAAGAAAAAGTAAAAAGATCTTAAAAATATAGTATTAGTAACATTGTTCTAGAGAGTTTCAATCAAGTTAACGAGATGGCAGGAGTGAGGTCTTTTTTGTTGAACCCTTTCCAGACAAGCGTTGTTGCCAATTCTAATCGTTTCTCTTTGTTTTTATACGGCGCCAACTCCGTCAATTGGCAACAGTGTTTGTCAGCTGATCGGAACGTCAACCAGACAACAAAACAAAGCCATGCGCTCTAGCGTTTACATTTAACATTTTGTGTGTGTCGGGTTGAAAATTACACAGTTTACTAGAACAATAAAAAAATAAATTAAAAATAAACTTGTTTTTGTGTTTTGAATATTAATTATTAAACGTTTAATTTTTTTTTTTTGTATAAAATATGCCATTTATCTCCAAAGATTGGCGATCGCCAGGTGAAGAATGGGTAAAAACCGAAGAGGGTTGGGAGAAGAAAAAAATCTTGGAACTTGTCAGACATCAACAGGAAAATATGGACACAAGGTAAAAAAAATATGAATCTTATTATATATACTTTTATTTCGTTACAAATCCTTTCTTTTTTAATCAATATATAATATACATATATATATATATATATATTACACATCCTTTAAAATATCTTTTTACTTGCATTTTTTCTTACTTCTACTTATTATTTAGTAAAATAGGGCTGTTTTTTTAGTGATTGTTTATAATTCGACGTTGTTCCAAGGAAATAGCTTGTCCTCGCAAGTGACCTTCACTTCTGTTCGCAGCTTCCCTGCAGTCGCTCGACTGCCTGGCCATTTCTTTTTTTTTTCTTATTTTACTTTTTTCCTTTTGCAAGAATTTTTTATTTTAAACTGCATTGCCCTTTCAACAAGATCTCTCTCAATCTTAATATAATCTACCCTTTTCTTTTTTAATAAAAATTTTCAACCAATTTTAGATTGTTTTTGTTATGTTAAAAGTATATTTAAAAATAGAATTTTTCAATGAATTTAATAGTTATTGCTTAAAAAAAAACCTTTCAATTAATATATTTTAAGTGAAATTAAAATATTATCAAATTAAAGGGGAAGATAACATTTTTTATTGTGAATTTTTGTTTTTGCCATTTTTATTATTAGAATTTTTTTAATTTTCTCCCCTTACATTAATTAAAGCAACATATTTTAAGATTTTTATTTTTTTAAATATTTTTATTTTGTTGCTTTATTCCTTTGATTCGGGGTCGGAATTAATAATTACAGATGTGACTGAGATTTGAAACAAGCCGACCCTTCGTAGGCCTCAAAGAGGAATGAGAAGACTGGTACGAAAGAACAAAAGAAATGCCAGTCATGTTTGTTGTACACGGCTGAGGGAGAATAATATTGGCAATGATATGGAAAAATCATAATTATCTTGGATAAGTGATAGATGTACTGAATGTGAGCTGCTTGAGTAACAAAGTAGATATTTTATCTGTTGCATTACTTTTGACAAGACGCTAGCCAAGGAGATAAAGCAGCTTCTTGTACTTTTTATGACCAAAATTTAACAAAGTAAAGAAATAGAAAATCCCCCCTAGTATTACTCCATTTGTAGAGTGAGTGCCAAAATTAAGAACCACCTATATTTTCTACATGTGATTATTTCATTGTATTTATAAAAGATGATGGAATTCTTGAATAAGAAATTTTCAAAGTTTGGACCACGAAAACTTCTATTAAAATTTTTTCATATTAAAAAAAAAAACAATGAAATAATCACATGGAGAAAAGGCATGGGATGCTTAATTTTGGTATTCACTATACCTATTCAGATACCTTCGAAGCGCTCTAAAACAATAAAAAAAAGATTCCTTTGAAGTAGAGTCAAGACTCTTAGCCCTCTTCAAAATAAATAAATTCGTTCGATTGTTTACGGATTTTTTTTTAATTTCAAAAACCCTTTTCGGCTACTAAGGCCAGCTATTTAGGGGGTATGACTATTATATAAATTATTACATTGTACCGACGGCTACCGGGGGGACGTTCAATTTACGGATTATTTTCTTTAAAATTAATAGATTGTTGAAAAAAAAGTTGATTTATTAATTGTTGAAAAACACAATCATTTCTGAACAATCGATGGATATATATATATATATTAAAAATGGCTTCTTAGAATCTTATTATTGTTTATATTGTAAATAATCATTGTTTTCTAAGCAACGATTGTAATAGGGAGTTTGTTTATTAATTATTTTGATTCTTTTAATATCTAGCGAAATAATTGTGAGTCCATTTCAAAACCAAAAAGTTAGAACTTATAATAAATTTCAATCAAAGTTCTTGTTCTTTAATATTATAGAGATATAAAAACAAACATATTCTTTCTTTTATTCCATTATATAAAATATATTTTTTTCAAGGTGAAATTGGTAACATTTTGAAAGAAAAATTGCTTCTATCATTATATATAATTAGATCGTTGAACTCAAAAAAAAAAAAAAAAAAATTGTAAATTCAACTATTATCTTTTGTAAATGACCCGTAATATAAAATTTGCTTGAAACTAAAGGATGGTTGGCACCGGCACCCGAGGCTTTAGGGCTGCTGTTCGACGCAACCTTGGAAAGAGCGATCGATTCCTGCTTCTATGACAACGAAATCGGGGTCAGCTACGTCCTGGGCACTCATTCAGGCTTGTTTGTATACAACCCCCCCGGGCACGTTGCTCCCTATCAAAATAAACCTTTGCAAATATAAATATTTAAGATAACAACTTACTTCCCGTACTCGACCTAAATCATATTGCAACTTTCTAAAACTAGGAGAAAAGAAAGAACTTCAAACGTTTAAAATATCTTACCTTGTTATATCAAAAAGCTCTTTTGTTTTTTTTTTATCTTACAGTTAATTAAACACCGACAGTCATAATAGCCAACAGGTGAAATTTAATTAGCGCGATTAAATTTTAATTAAATTAGAATTCAGGAAGTTGAAATAAAACAATTTTAATTGATAAAACATTTGACCCTAATTGTATCATCTTTCACTTGAAAACTTTTACTTTCGTTAAATTTGGACTTGGACTTTTTAACAATTCAGCGCTGGATCCCTTTAAAAGTATAAAAAAAAAAATTAAATAAAAATAATCCATTAAATCGTATTAAAACTCTACAGCCCGTACAAAACGCATTTATGACTGTGATGTTATATTAATAAGAGGGTAGAAAATGAGAGATGCATCTAAGGTTTTTTCTTTATTTATTTAATCCTCACGGCTTCGCTCAGAGGTCCACATCTTGTGGGTACGTGGATGGCGACCACGAGCTGCCCGAGTTGGGACAGGCACTCCGTTAGTTCTTTGTATGCGGGTCTCTTCCTTCCTCTTTTCAACAGGCGTCAGCCCGTGCGACGGGCCGGCCTGTACTATTTCTTCCGGTCGCAAAAACGCATGATAGGGCTGGAGGGAGAAAGCTAGTTCCGCCGACGAATAAGGCGAGGACAGAAGAAGATTTAATCATCACGGCTGACGTTTCGGTTCCTTATTTGAACCACACAAAAGCGATGTTTCAGGAGTCTAACGACTATTTTCTATGTACATGCTGTTCAATTAACCAGAAATTAATAACACTGTGCAACAAAATGAAACTTTTTTTCTGGCCCCGAGAAAATTCCTTCAGATTCTTAAGTAAAATGACCTCCTGAATCCAAATATGACCTTCGTTTACCCTCAGCACGTACCGTTTTCGGGGGGTAGTCCCCTACTTATTTCCACCCCTTTTCGTTAATTATAGGGCCACGAAAAAAATTTGGAGGGATGGAAAGGAATATTTTAGCCTTAACATTTCTTCAGAAGGTCTAGAGAAGTGAAAAGTTGAAAAACATTAACATTTGGATCCAGGGGGGGATGTGGGGGGAGGATTTTGTCCCTTAAAATGCAAAAAAATCATTAAAAATGATCGATTTTTTCTGATTTTTACCAATTTTTTCACTGATTTTCTACATATTCCAGCTTACAGACCCACCACACCCTTCCGAAAACATCCCTCAACTAAAAAAAAATATATTGCATAAAGCGGGTGGGGTGGGGCGATTCCGAAACCCTTGCAAGAAGATGGAAGATTCACAGCTCAGTTGGTCAAATTGGCAAATATTCGGCTAACTTTCACTTTTTTGGGCCGATCTTTACAAATTTAAACTTAAATATACGGATTCTTCTCTGTCCTTCAATATTTCCATATTTTACCTAAAGACGTAGAAATTATTTCTTGTCAATAATTGAAAAAAATTCTTCTTTCAAGGGCTTCGGAATCGCCCACACCCCACCCGCTTTGTCCTATATATTTTTTTTTAGTTGAGGGATGTTTAAGGAAGGATGTGGTGGGTCTGTCAGCTGGAATATGTAGAAAATCAGTGAAAAAATTGGGAAAAATCAGAAAAAATTGATCATTTGTAATGATTTTTTTGCAGGGACAAAATCCTCCCCCACATCCCCCCCCCCCTTGGAACCAAATGTTAATGTTTTTTAACTTTTCACTTCTCTAGACCTTCTGAAGAAATGTTAAGGCTAAAATATTCCTTTTCATCCCTCCAAATTTTTTTCGTGGCCCTATAATTAACGAAAAGGGGTGGAAATAATTAGGGGGCTACCCCCCGAAAACGGTACGTCCGGGGGAAATCGAAGGTCATATTTGGATTCAGGAGGTCATTTTACTTAAGAATCTGAAGGAATTTTCTCGGGCTTTTTTTCTTGTTGCACAGTGTAATTTGAAACAAGAAACAAACATTTTTTGAAAATTTGTTACATAGTGTATTTAAAAATAATACTAAATATCTTGGATTGTAACAATAGGTGATAGGAGCAGGAAGTTTTTTTTTTTTTTTAAAAAAATAAATTAAAAAAAAAAATTTTTTTTTGGAATTTTTTTTTTTTCCAATTTTTACGGTAAAATTGTAATTAATGTTTTCTAGCCAGGTTATTAGTCTCCACGAAATAAAACTCCATGTTTAGGAAAAAGTTTCGACTTTAATCAAACTCTTCAATTCAAAACAATGATTTATTTAAATGATTATAAATATCACCCATCTATTGAACATAAATTAATTCTTCACTTTCTAAATTCTATTTTTATTGTCAAAATTTTGTAGACAAGTCATGTCACGGTAAAAACTTCTTCGGTTCCACACAAAGAGATGACAAAAAATGGAAGGAATCTGAAAATAACACAAATGAAAATGAATTTTATAATTAAAAAGGAACAAGTTGATATCATGATGAGATATTCCTGTAGGTTACTTTGAGTTGTGGGAAGTAAAATATATATATTCAACTGTATGTGCGCAATTTATTTGAGTTTCGTTTACATGGTGACCATCATCAGTTCTTTGTTGGTCAGTTTCACTTGACATTGAATTTTTTTATTTTGGGAATCTGTGGTCAAAATTATAATGATGGTAACTATGTCCCAAAACTGTAATATAAATTGCACAGTTGTCTTGTCCTAATCCTGAAAAAGAGAATTTTTTTCTTTATTATCTGCATTCATACACTACTCAAAGTAGCCTCCAGGAATATTGCTTCATGAATTTTAGGAGGATGGATCAAATATTTTTCGTAATTCGCACCCTACTTATAAATATCCGCCAATGAATAGACAATTTTTTAATGTCGATATCATAAAAAACTCGTGGGAGAGTAATAAGCCAATTGAACACGAATTCTTGCATCTGATAGTTTGTTATAAAGCTTATTTGATTTTTTTTTTCTTTTTGGTAATAGGTGCATAAAGTCCAAAGATCTATAATGACCAGTGGGCCATATGCAGCCAGTAAGAATATAGTTAAAAAAAAAAAAGGAGAAGCATAAAAGGGGAACTCAACTGAGGGGACTGAAAAGATGCCTGTTGAGATTAGACTTGAAAGTCTTATGATTGTAGGTTTTGGGAAGACGCAGGGAGCTTGTCCATTCACGGGAGGTCATGAGGACAAAGGAAGATTGGAATTGACTAGTTCTATTAGTTGTGAGTTGAACAGCAAAGGGATGCTGGGACGATGCCTCCCTTGAGTCCGTGAATATGTTGCATTTGGGAAATAATTGTTTTCAATTCAGCAGAGCATTGACCATGATAATACCTATAGAAGACAGAGACACGCTTCTTCTATGATCTAGTGATTGTAGGGATGCGATTGGACATTTCCATAGCTGATCTGAAATTCCTGAGAGACTTGAATCAAAGTGCCGAATGATTGCTCGAACAGACCTGATGCTGGGCCATGTTATTATCCCGAACCGTGGAAGGAAACAGCACTTCATCTGTATTAACATTTTATAATAAATTTTATTGTAACTGCACACCTCTTTCGCTTTCATCGTCTTTGCCTCTGAGATAGAGCAGCACGTGCTCACGCCGCCAACGCGCGCAAAAGGCTCATTTATATTTGATCCACCCTCGTATAATATAAAATTAGTGTTTTACCTTGAAAATCAGATGAGTCCTACTTGTGAAGAAGGGGTGGGTGAATTATTAGCTTCTTCTTTTATATTCCATTCTTCACACTCTTCTTTTTCTTCTTTTATTTGGATATCAGCTTCCATAAACCCAGATGTGGAAGGTTCTGTATCTTCTTGAGGAAATGTCTCTGCCGGTTTAAAATCAAGTTTATTTTGTTTTGCCATCGCTCTTCTTTCACGCAAAAGCTTCTGGTATGGTTCTAATTTCGCACGAATGCCACGAATAGTCACTCGACTTCGCTCTGCATTGTAATCATTATCTTCAAGCCATTGCAATTGTTTTTCTATAACACTTATAACGCCATTAAGCTGCTCTGTGTTTAACTCTCGTAGAGGAGCTTTCTGAAATTCATCATCATCGTCGTCGTCTTCATCATCTTCTTCATCGTCCTCATCATCATCATTTTCAATTTGTGTCTCAGCAAGTTTTTGCAATTCTTCCGTGGTTAAATCATCCGATTGATCGTTAAGATATTCCTCAACATCTTGATATTCAACTACTTCAAATCCGATTTCTCTTATTAATTGAACGCAGTTCATTATTATTTTTTTTATTTCAATTGAAGTTTCATATCCTTCAAATGAATTAATTAAATCTGGGATAAGTTTCACCCACACCTGATGTAGACATGGCTTTGAAACATCTTGCCAACCGTCTACAAGATTATCAATCGCCATTTTTATGTTATATCTTTTCCAAAATTCTTTTTCAGTTTCAATATTTTCTCTTTCAATAGCATCTTTTAGCATCATGATTTTTCGGCGTAAGTAATGAGCTTTAAAAGAGGTTATTACACCTTGATCAAGTGGCTGTATCTCAGATGTAGTTTTTGAGGGTAAGAATACAAACTTCACATTAGGATTTAGTTCAGCGATCATTGGCGGATGGCTTGGTGAATTAGGCATAATTATAAGAACTTTAAAAGGCAACCCTTTTTTAATACAATAATTTTCAATATCAGTGATGTAAGAATCAGCAAAAATATCAAGACAGATTTGTGAAGTCATCCATCCTTTTTTGCTATGTTTATAGTACACTCCAAGACTAGCTTTCATTATTCCCTTTAAAGATCGTGGATTAACAGACCGAGATATTACTAAAGGTTTAAGTTTCAGGTCTCCACTGGCATTGGCTCCCAGCATCACATTTAAACGACCTTTTCCGGATTTACATTTTGAAATCACTTTTTCTCCCTTCGAAGGCATACGTTTAATAGAAATATCCGTTTCATCAAAATTAAAAATCTGGTCCAAAATATAACCTTCCTTTTCTATTAATTTCATTATCATTGTTGGAAATTTTGCTAATTGTTCATCTGCACTTATTCCATCGTTAATCAGCTGAAGATTATCGAAAATATGTCGACTTTTATAACCAGTGAACCAGCCGCTACTGGCACTAAAAGCCGCAACTTCCGCAGGATTTGGAGATTGATTTTTAAGGTCTTCATATATAGAGAGTGCTTTCTGTTTAATCGCCATAAAAGTTAGTCTTGTTTTTTTCTTAGTTTGACCTTCAATCCATATACTTAATAATTTCTCCATTTCTTCTATTTCTCTAGGCCTTATTCTAATTGTCATTCCAACACTAGAAGCTGTACCAGATAAAGAACTTTGTATTATTTTCGCCGCATTTTTCCTTATCGTACGTAAAGTAGATTCTTTTATCCCTGTCGCTCTCACTATATCACATGTTCTCTCATTTCGTTCAAAGCGTTTGAGTATTTCAAGTTTTTCTTCTAAATTTAACGATTTTCTTTTGAATTTATTTTTAGAAGTTTTTAATTCTGATCGCTTAGACATAATAATTATTATAACAAAACCCCAATGAACGGAAGCTCAAGTCGCGTGCGTTTCATGAATTAATTTTCTAACACAGTTTCAAATGAAATAGTGAGAGAGAGAGAAAGCTTTAGCTGCGTTCATGGCTTCACACAGACTGAATCGCGTTTAAACAAGGCCAAGCTCCGCGTTGTGCTGTGGCTTGCGATGTTTATTGATTCCTTTCATGCCAACTCAGCAACGCGATATAAAAATTCATTCGCAAATTATAAAGTACGAAATCAGACCGTAGAGTCTACTGAAGAATGTGTTTCGTTGATTTCGTAGAGTCTACTTCAAAACTCATGATAATTTTAATTGTTCCCTGTTTATTAACCAACAGGAATTCGTACTCTTATTTTATTAGTCATAAAATTTCCAAAAAAATATTCTTTATCTCTTATCAAAATTATATAAAAACTAGCCGCGCCGCCCGCCTTCGGCGGGCTTCGCGTCTAGCCAGGGGGCTACGCCCCCTGGACCCCCTCCAACTGGCTCGAGCCCGCCTGCGGCGGACCCTCGCCTTTTCTTAATTATGAAAAGAAAATTAATATTACTACGTATACCAATCCAGAACTAGTTTTAATTCGGGAATTTTATTAGAAATTAAACAAAAAGATGTGGTTCGGGCGCCGGGTTTTCCTGATATTAAGATAATTATTATGAAAATAAATAATTTAATTATTTCTCATATATTAACGTATTTTCTTTTGTTTCAGTGACCTTAACCCAGAGTTGGCAAATTTCCAAAGGAGATGGTGAGATTTTATTCATTTGATTTTTCTAAATAGCCTATAATATAAATAATAGTAAAATTCGAAATAATAAAAAAATTTAACCAGTTTCACAGCTCTTGTTTTTTGATAGATAATTTTAATAAGACATTGAATAAAGCCAAAAGATACAGTAAAAGAAATGTACTGTATGTGCCAGAAATTGTATTTTTATGCTATGTACTAGCAGTATTCGAAATCAGTAGGAACAAAAATTCTCCGTAGAGCTGTCGGCCCTTGGTTTCGTCTTTGAATGATATTAAAAGAAAAGGATTGGAGAATAAAAATGGACTCCTCTCACATCATCTTTAATTAGTAGATATTTCGACCGGCCTCATGCCTGGTCATCATCAGTATAAAAAAATAATTTGGTGAAGGGCTCGTGTCAAACAATGTGCAAGAATTAATTTTAAAATTTCGGAGAAGCAGGGGCCAGTCGCAAGTGCAAACGAACGATATAAAAATATCGACAGGAAATGTTTGACCTTTTTAACTATGAATGGTTTGACCCGATTATTATTTATACTCGTTGCATGTAAATTAAAAGCTTTCTTAAAAAATATTTGAATTTATATGCTAAAATATTTTGTGGTTAAAGCTTAATGAGTGAGTGATGCCGAGAGAATTAAGGGGCAGGCTATTTTTGAGTTAAAAGGATTTCATATTCACCCATTAAGTTATTGGTGTCCATCCCCTATTAATGTCAGCGTGGTTGAGGAGTTTCGGATTATTTTGGAGTTAAATTAAAAACATATATATATAACTGACAGTGACTTGAGAAATTCAGTATATAAAGTCTATAAATATCTCCACCGCTCTGGTGAATCATTCCTTGATGTTACGTGATTATTTATGCGACTTTCTTTTTTAAAAAGTAAAATTTATTAATTTAAAGTGAAGAGAGATATTTGTCATGTATAAGTTATTTTCTTTTAAATAATTTGTAAAAATCCTAATAGCATAATGTTATATTAATATATAGAGAACCGTCTGTTGCTTCGGATTTATGTTTATAACATGCCAAAAAGTAGAGAAATAGCACTAAAGAAAAAAATTCTTATGTTATATATATCATTTTTAAACATATATCCTATTCATGAAAAATTCATCCCTGGTCTCATCGGTAAAATTTACAAAACTTTTAATCTTTTCGAAATCTTCTTTGTAGTATTTTTACTTTTTTTATATTATCTGAAACCCAATCGAAATACGCACTAATTAAGATTATATATAATAAAAAAAAGTTAGGATAAATTGGAAAAAGTTGGAGCAAAATTTCTTATGGAGAAACTGCTCGAAAAGAAATTTTGGAGGTTTTAGTTGGAAATACAGTTGGGCAAACAGAGAGACATTAAGAATCTCGATAAATAATTGTTAAATAAAATGGAGGAACATTATAAAAAATTTAATATTAATTAGATGTTGACCAGAAAAACAAAGCAAATTAAATAAAATCCCAAATTCCATCTCCTTTCTATAGTTATTGCATTCATAATAACATTCTAAAATAAATATAAAAGTATCGAGAGGTCATTTTTTTTATCCATTAAATTGAAGACTTGCTCTGTAATGTTACCCGTCGCTCTGTTTATTAATCCTTTGTCCTTGTGAGATATTTTTCTGGTCGTTGGGTGTGTTTTGCACCTGAAATTTGATTGAAGCGTGTTGCGTCTCGTGTAGTGTGCTCGTGTTAGGGCTTGCGTGGGTGCGAGGTGAAGGACCGCGGCGAACGAGTCATCCAACCTGTTTGCCAAACTCATTATTCAATTGATGCTGCTGCTGTTGTTGTTGCTGCTGCCTCCTATCAAAAAATAAATGAAACATTTTCATAAGTCTTTCGCTAATGATTTCATCATTTTATTTCATACTTTTCATTCGAAATTATAATTTCTTTTCTTTAACAATCTAAGTTGGTTTGTAGAAGTCTTGTTTGTTTGAAATTGAGTTAGCATCGATTTGAAGTTCAAAATGTGAGAGTTCTGGCCGAACGCTTGACGATATGAAAGAAAATTTGATTTTATTATAAAATCCAAAAAAGACAAAATATCCTCCTAAATATTTATTTCACCGAAACCGTTAAAGAAGTTTGATATAAAATGTCATGCAAAGGACGTTGTTAAGCCGGCCATTCACGATCGCTTCAAATGGATGTCATCCATTTGGATTACATCCAAAAAATTACCCCCATTCACGGTCACTCAACATCCAGTAGGTGTTTCATCGAGTGTGTGTGCTTTTCTTATAACCTATTTTGCATTAATATGGATACAGATTTACTTTTATTGGCTTTTGTTGGGTTATTAACTGCTGCTGCGAAGGCTTGGTGTCGCTCCACGTGAGTTTCCCTATTCACGATCAGTTGGAGTGATGGACGGATGGGGCTTGACGAAACTAGAATTTGGACTGATTGGATTACAAACTCATCCTATCACTCCACATCATCCATTTGTTTTTCCCAGCTCACGGTCAGTTTTTGGAGTGATATCGCTCCATTTGGACGGATGGAACGATCGTGAATGGTCGGCTTTAGGTCTTGATTATGCCGGCGTTGCCAGGGTTAGTTGGTCCAGGATAAATAAAAATCCAGAAATTATATTGGGGTAAGATAAGTACCTTCGCCTACACTAATAAATCGCAGAGTAAATAAAAAATATACATTCTCAGTAGTAAATTGGATTAGCAAAAATTAAAATAAAATAAATTTGAACTCTGACCTAGACATCGAGATACGATTCTACAGGAGCTAACAAATTATCATAATTTGTTAGCTCCTGTAGAAATGTAGATCATCTACATCATGTATTCGAGGGCCAATAAATTCGCTTTAAGCAATGCCTTCCTGGGGTGTACCTTGAAAAATATCAGTTATAAAGAAAAACGTATACTTCCACTAGCGGTCCCAGGGGGGCCCAGAGGGGCCCGGGCCCCCCCCCCCCCCCTTTGGACAGACAAAAATTCAAAAGTTTTATTTAATATTTTAAAACTAAACAAAAAAAATTATAAATTTTTCACGTCTCAGGGTATCTAAAAACGCAAATTTCAATGCCTCATTTTCAAAAAATTTTCCATACCCCCTCAAAATTTTTAAAAATTTTAAATTCGTCAAAAATCAATTTTTTTTTCTCGTTATGGTAAAATTTTAGACGAGAAAAAATACGTTTCTCAAATTTTCAACCCTTAAAAAATTTTTTTGAGCTCATCTTTGGAGAGGTCTCTTAAAACATGAGAAACTAAAATATTGTCATATAGTAGGGGATCCGAAGAGAGGTCGATTTGCACCCAGCTGTTTATTGGATGAAACGTATTTTACATGAAATCTAATATGTTAAATAATATATCTTGAATAGGTTGCCTGAAAAATTCCTGTGCAAACTATAATTAATTACAAATTTAAAAACTAATTTTTTTAAATTATTTTATCACGAATCCAATGATGTACGGTTGCCTGCGGAAAACCTGTGCTGAATCCCGGTTGCTGCGGTTACTTTACAGATGCACTTTTTCGGTTTTTTTTTAGATTTTCTCAAAATTCCCTCTTACGATTTTGATTAAAATTCAAAAAACAATTATTTTTTAGACCCTCTTTAAAATAAATGTATATTCTCATTATCGGGTTGAAAACTTTTGAAGAACACTTTAATTTACTCTTGTACTTCATAGGAAAGATAGGAGAAATGGTTGCCATGGTACACAAGTTTCGATTACCTAAGAAGAATCGAAAATTATGTCCTGTGCTTCTCACACCAGATTTGTTTGTGTCGACATATTTTTAGTTTCTAACAGTACGGTACATTCGAATTCAAGATGTAAAATTTATAAGTATAGGAAAATATTTATATTTTGTTACCATGCCAACCATTTCTTCTCTTTCCTATGAAGTACAAGAGTAAAATGGTCTTCAAAAGATTTCAACCCGAAAATGAGAATATACATTCTAAAGAGAGTCTAAAAAATAATTGTTTTTTGAATTTTAATCAAAATCGTAAGAGGAAATTTTGAGAAAATCTAAAAAAAAACCGAAAAAGTGCATCTGTAAAGTAACCGCAACAACCGGGATTCAGCACAGGTTTTCCGCAGGCAACCGTACATCATTGAATTCGTGATAAAATTATCTTTATTGTGCAATTTTGAAAAAAAAAATTAGTTTTTAAATATTCTATTCACGATATATTATTTAACATATTAGATTTCATGTAAAATACGTGCAAATCGACCTCTTTTCGGATTTAGACTAACACGAGGTCGAAAAAAAAAATTAGTCGGATTTTTGCGCCACCCTATTATTTACCTTGCCTACATCATAAATTTTGGACCATTGGCTACCAAACCAGGGGAAATAAATATATAAAATAGGTCTAAATGGCCTTCGCTGCCAAAAAAAGAGCTTAAATGAATAAAAAAAAAAAAAAATTTGGGCCCCCCCCTTGACAAAATTCTGGGACCGCCACTGGTATTAACGTTTCTTAATTGGGAAAAATACTCTCTTTGAATAATTTCGTTTAGTTTTAATAAAATTTGAAAAAATTTTTCATATGTCAATCTCATCAGCTTTTTTCAGATTATATAAAATTTCTACTTATTTCGAAGCTGAGACCAGAGTATTTAATATAGTATTAACGTTTCTTAATTGGGAAAAATACTCTCTTTGAATAATTTTGTTTAGTTTTATATAAAATTTGATAAAATTTTTCATATGTCAATGTCATCAGCTGTTTTTATTGATTATATAAAATTTCTACTTATTTCGAAGCCAAGATCAGAGTATTTAATATAGTATTAACGATTATTTATTGGGAAAAATACTCTCTTTGAATAATTTCGTTTGGTTTAAATAAAATTTGATAAAATTTTTCATATGTCAATCTCATCAGCTTTTTTTATTGATTATATAAAATTTCTACTTATTTCGAAGCCAAGACCAGAGTATTTAATATAGAATTAACGATTATTTATTGGGAAAAATACTCTCTTTGAATAATTTCGTTTAGTTTTAATAAAATTTGATAAAATTTTTCATAGGTCAATGTCATCAGCTGTTTTTATTGATTATATAAAATTTCTACTTATTTCGAAGCCAAGACCAGAGTATTTAATATAGTATTAACGATTATTTATTGGGAAAAATACTCTCTTTGAATAATTTCGTTTAGTTTAAATAAAATTTGATAAAATTTTTCATATGTCAATCTCATCAGGTTTTTTTAGATTATATAAAATTTCTACTTATTTCGAAGCCCAGACTAAAGTATTTAATAGAGTATCAACGTTTCTTAATTGGGAAAAATACTCTCTTTGAATAATTTCGTTTAGTTTTAATAAAATTTGAAAAAATTTTTCCTATGTCAATCTCATCAGCTTTTTTGAGATTACACAAAATTTCAACTTATTTCGAAGCCGAGACCAGAGTATTTAATATAGTATTAACGATTATTAATTGGGAGAAATACTCTCTTTGAATAATTTTGTTTAGTTTTATTAAAATTTGATAAAATTTTTCATATGTCAATGCTCATCAGCTGTTTTTATTGATTATATAAAATTTCTACTTATTTCGAAGCCAAGACCAGAGTATTTAATATAGTATTAACGATTATTTATTGGGAAAAATACTCTCTTTGAATAATTTCGTTTAGTTTTAATAAAATTTGATAAAATTTTTCATATGTCAATGTCATCAGCTGTTTTTTTAGATTATATAAAATTTCTACTTATTTCGAAGCCAAGACCAGAGTATTTAATATAGTATTAACGATTATTAATTGGGAAAAATACTCTCTTTGAATAATTTTGTTTAGTTTTAATAAAATTTGATAAAATTTTTCATAGGTCAATGTCATCAGCTGTTTTTATTGATTATATAAAATTTCTACTTATTTCGAAGACTGAGACCAGAGTATTTAATATAGTATTAACGATTATTAATTGGGAAAAATACTCTCTTTGAATAATTTTGTTTAGTTTTAATAAAATTTGATAAAATTTTTCATAGGTCAATGTCATCAGCTGTTTTTATTGATTATATAAAATTTCTACTTATTTCGAAGACAAGACCAGAGTATTTAATATAGTATTAACGATTATTTATTGGGAAAAATACTCTCTTTGAATAATTTCGTTTGGTTTAAATAAAATTTGATAAAATTTTTCATATGTCAATCTCATCAGGTTTTTTTAGATTATATAAAATTTCTACTTATTTCGAAGCCCAGACTAAAGTATTTAATAGAGTATCAACGTTTCTTAATTGGGAAAAATACTCTCTTTGAATAATTTTGTTTAGTTTTAATAAAATTTGAAAAAATTTTTCCTATGTCAATCTCATCAGCTTTTTTGAGATTACACAAAATTTCTACTTATTTCGAAGCCGAGACCAGAGTATTTAATATAGTATTAACGATTATTAATTGGGAGAAATACTCTCTTTGAATAATTTTGTTTAGTTTTAATAAAATTTGATAAAATTTTTCATATGTCAATGTCATCCTTCATCAGCTGTTTTTATGATTATATAAAATTTCTACTTATTTCGAAGCCAAGACCAGAGTATTTAATATAATATTAACGATTATTTATTGGGAAAAATACTCTCTTTGAATAAATTTGTTTAGTTTTAATAAAATTTGATAAAATTTTTCATATGTCAATGTCATCAGCTGTTTTCATCATTATTTATTGATTATATAAAATTTCTACTTATTTCGAAGCTGAGACCAGAGTATTTAATATAGTATTAACGTTTCTTAATTGGGAAAAATACTCTCTTTGAATAATTTTGTTTAGTTTTAATAAAATTTGATAAAATTTTTCATAGGTCAATGTCATCAGCTGTTTTTATTGATTATATAAAATTTCTACTTATTTCGAAGACAAGATCAGAGTATTTAATATAGTATTAACGATTATTTATTGGGAAAAATACTCTCTTTGAATAATTTCGTTTGGTTTAAATAAAATTTGATAAAATTTTTCATATGTCAATCTCATCAGGTTTTTTTAGATTATATAAAATTTCTACTTATTTCGAAGCCGAGACCAAAGTATTTAATATAGAATTAACGATTATTTAATTGGGAAAAATACTCTCTTTGAATAATTTCGTTTAGTTTTAATAAAATTTGATAAAATTTTTCATAGGTCAATGTCATCAGCTGTTTTTATTGATTATATAAAATTTCTACTTATTTCGAAGACAAGACCAGAGTATTTAATATAGTATTAACGATTATTTATTGGGAAAAATACTCTCTTTGAATAATTTCGTTTGGTTTTAATAAAATTTGATAAAATTTTTCATATGTCAATCTCATCAGGTTTTTTTAGATTATATAAAATTTCTACTTATTTCGAAGCCCAGACTAAAGTATTTAATAGAGTATCAACGTTTCTTAATTGGGAAAAATACTCTCTTTGAATAATTTCGTTTAGTTTTAATAAAATTTGAAAAAATTTTTCATATGTCAATGTCATCAGCTGTTTTCACTTTTTTATTGATTATATAAAATTTCTACTTATTTCGAAGACAAGACCAGAGTATTTAATATAATATTAACGATTATTTATTGGGAAAAATACTCTCTTTGAATAAATTTGTTTAGTTTTAATAAAATTTGAAAAAATTTTTCATAGGTCAATGTCATCAGCTGTTTTTATTGATTATATAAAATTTCTACTTATTTCGAAGACAAGATCAGAGTATTTAATATAGTATTAACGATTATTTATTGGGAAAAATACTCTCTTTGAATAATTTCGTTTGGTTTAAATAAAATTTGATAAAATTTTTCATATGTCAATCTCATCAGGTTTTTTTTAGATTATATAAAATTTGTACTTATTTCGAAGACAAGACCAGAGTATTTAATATAGAATTAACGATTATTTATTGGGAAAAATACTCTCTTTGAATAATTTCGTTTAGTTTTAATAAAATTTGAAAAAATTTTTCATATGTCAATCTCATCAGCTTTTTTGAGATTACACAAAATTTCTACTTATTTAGAAGCCGAGACTAAAGTATTTAATATAGTATTAAAAGTCGAAAAAAAAATTAGTCGGATTTTTGCGCCACCCTATTATTTACCTTCCCTACATCATAAATTTTGGACCATTGGCTACCAAACCAGGTGAAATAAATATATAAAATAGGTCTAAATGGCCTTCGCTGCCAAAAAAAGAGCTTAAATGAATAAAAAAAAAAAAAAATTTGGGCCCCCCCCTTGACAAAATTCTGGGACCGCCACTGTATACTTCTATGGCAAAACCCTCCCTCTTTCTTGACAATCCCTACTAATTAAATTTTGGTTCTTGTTTTTAAACTGATCAGAAACTCTCATGCCCTGTATTTCTAGTTCCGGTATCAAACAGATCAGCAGAAAGCAAAATTGTAGATTTATTTGAAGTTTTTTTTAAAACTGATTGTATTGTTTGTAGGTAGAATTAGAAATTAAAGAGAGCGCGCTAAGAGTAATCTCATTTATTTCCTCTTCAGAGCTGACGTTTCGGACCTGTTTAAGACCATCTTCAGAACACTAGGGGTATCATTATAAATATATATTTTTCTATATATATTTTTTTATATCCTGTAAGTAGTAGGTGAAATGTAATGTATAATGGCAAATTATACTTACTGCTCACTCCGAATTAGTCTTCTGAATGAACCTATGGTGACTACATATGGTGATAGAAGATCCAATTTTTTCTTTAAAGAAAGTTGAAGTTTTTCAGTCATTTGATATATGTATTCTGATGATGATACCCTCAGCTTTTTTAAACAGATGAAAAGCATGAGTGTGTCATTGGCATCTAAGGTGGTGTAAAGTATGAAAGATGAAAGATTTGTCAATATGTAGCAGATGCAATTTCCCGGTTTCAATTCTCGTATCGTCCATCGATGATTTATCTCTATGGTCTTCAACGATATTCATTCTCTTCTGTTCCAAAATTTCTCGGTACAACAGTTTCAGATCCATCCTTTTGGCTGTAATAAAAAGTAAATATAAATAATCATCATAAGTATCAGTAAAATAAAGTTTTTAAACCAATCAAGATCATTCTCAACTAAATTCCATAATTTCAACTTTTGGTAATAATCTATCCAGTTCTTTGGTCGAAAGAGCTTCCTTGGCATTGCCAAAGGCGATATTTCAATAAAGCTGGCAAAGACTGAAAAATAGTTATTATAAGGGTTTAAATGCAAAACTTTTGTAGAAAATATTTTATTGTTAACCCTTGCTCTTAATGTTGAATTGATGAAGGTAAGAAAATTGAATATTGTTGTTGAAATCCACACACTCCAATATTAGATGCTAATTGTCTCTAAACTAACTGCTAGTTATACTTTTTTTATGTCAAACCAATTTATTTATAAACCATTCTTTATAAAAATTTCAGAATAAGTTTAAAGTTTATTGCATTCAAATGGATAGTTTTGAGCAATTTTTGATTTATCTGACTATTTTAAATTGAAAAAGCAAAAATGAAAAGACATTTTTTTCTTATTCTTGGTCAGTTGTCATCAACTCCTCCGTTTTTTGAGGTTAATGTCACCATAATATTTCTTATATATATTCGTTATTTTAATAGAAATCTGGATCAAATTGGCTTTGGCATCTATTTTTGGCCAAAATGAATGGAGAGAGAAAAAAAAAACCGAAAAAGTTCCCTATCATAGAAAAAAAATTGTCGACAATTTAGCCGAGTTTTTTTTTTTTTTTAAGTTTTATAATGATTGGCAAAGAAATAATTAAAAAATATTGACTAATTTGTTAATCGAGTTTTAGAAATTCTATCAAATAGAATACAATTTTGGTCTTAAAACGTCTGTTTAGAATATTTTCAGCTAGTTATAAATAATCTCTATGCTTTTGAAGCTTAATGAGTGATGCCGAGAGAAATATAGACCGAACTCAACACACTTATTTTTCCAAATGAGTTTAATTCCTAATATTTCGAAGTCACAAAGGCTCTTCTTCTCTAGAGGAAGCTGAAACAATAATAATGTTAACAAGAGTATTTTATATAATTGTTTAACATAAAGGCTATTGTATCCTAGCTTTATGTTAAAAATGTACAAAATACTCATGTTAACTCTGAAGAAGAGCCTTTGTGTCTTCGAAATATTAGGAATTAAACTCATTTGGAAAAATAAAAAACTTTGTTTTTGTTTTTTTTTCCCTTCCTACACCCTTGCCGACAAATCAGCATGTTGAGGAGTTTCAATCTATATTATATTTTGGTTTCCAAAAATAGAGAACTTTTGATATTTTTGCGAAATTTTAATTTTTTTTTTGTTAATATACTTCTGGATAACTGTGGGATTTAGAATGTAGACCAATATTTATAAATATCTACTAATTATAATTTGTAGTACTGTATCTTATAGTTTTTATCAAAAATTCGCCTCAAGTAAATGTTTGACTGTAATTTGTTGATTTATTCTGTTTCTAGGGATAGACTCGAGGAGGAGGACAAAGAAAACACAACTCCTCTGGACACCATGGCAGGCAGTCAGAAAAATAACGGTACGTGTCATTTAGGAGGCGAAACAACGACTAGCCTAATTGAGCAACACCCTTTATGCTTCACTAGACACTTTTTTATATTCCAAAAACGAACTTCTTTCTTTCTCTCTTTGCATTAAATATTTATTAACGTGTAAAGATTTATATTTTTTTTTTTTTACTTTTTGGTTGATTAAGATGCAGATTTTCCAATCAAATCTTAATCCAATCTTTTTATACATGTCTTGTTTTAAAAAAAGATCTTATAATAATAATTAACTTAACATTTCACAATAGAAAAGGCAAAGTACAGTGAGGGTCAATATTAAGTCCCACCCATGCGTTTTCTACTTGTGATTATTTCATTGTTTTTAAAAAAATATATATTTTTTAATGGAAACTTTCATGGTTCAAACCTAGCAAATTTCCAATAAAGATTTTGATTTTCTTTTATAAAAACAATGAAATAATCACATGTAGAAATGGGTGGTCCTTCAATGTACCATTTTCTTTATGACTTAGGTCTTTGGAAAATAGTAATTCGCCCTAAACTCCAACTATCCTTTTTTATTTATTTTACATTTTTATATTATTATAATATTGACATAAGTATTTATAAATAATTTTTTAAATTTATATAAGCTTAACTTTTATTTCCAGATGGAAGTGTTCAACCTCATTGTCATATTACAATCAAATGTACTAGAGAGGTAGGTTTATTTAAAAAAATTATTTTTAAAACTTCAAATTTCAGATAAATAAACAGAGAAATCATGCCAAAAGTTTGAGTGTTAAGTAAAGGGAAGGGCAGAGGCAACTTTTGCCTTTAATTAATCTTCAAGCTACCAATTATATATACATTTATATATTCTTCTTCTTAATGAGAGATGCAGCTAAGGTTTTTTCTTTATTTATTTAATCGGCACGGCTGACGTTTCTGTTTCATGTTTGAACCATCCTCAGAGCCGGCGAAAAGTCATTATGAAAGTGTCATAGTGGATTTTATACATTGTTGAACCAAAACTTTATATAATAAATATATACACAGTATGACCAGGTACATAAATGACTGTACTTCGCATACCGGGTAAATATATATATTATATAAAGGTTTGGCTCAACAATGTATAAAATCCACTACGACACTTTCATAATGACTTTTCGCCTGCTCTGAGGATGGTTCAAACACGGAACCGAAATGTCAGCCGATTAAATAAACAAAGAAAAAATCTTAGCTGCAAATGTATATTCTCATTTTGCCATTGAAATCTTCTGAAGACCACTTTACTCTTGTACTTCATAGGAAGGGAAGAAGAAATGGTTGCCATGGTAACAAAATATAAATATTTTCCCATACTAATTCTTGAATTCTAATATATCGGCGGAAACTCAATATATGACGACACGAAAAATCTGGTGTGCTGTGCGCCAGTCACACCAGATTTTTTAAATAGAATTCATCAAATTTAAAATCTCGTTTCTTTTTCTAGATTGCGGGCTTCAATGGCCTTGGCGATGCTTTAAAACGTTTGGATTTTCGTAGCGCAGTTCATGATGTTCGACGATTCAATTATATTTGCAAATTGATGGAGCTCCTTATCTCGCATAAGTTAAGCACACTCAGCGGCTGCGCACAAAAACAACTCTTCCATATGCTGGAAGAAGTTGCTTATCAAGGTATAATTTATCCCCTCTAATATTGAACTTTTTTTAAATCAAAATATTTAATCTTGTTTATTCTATATTATACCTTTTATTGAAGAATTTTAACACACAGGTGAAAAATTTGGTTGATTCCAAAATTTTGAATTATCTAAGACCAGAAAAAAGCCAAAAGCAGAGGGGGATTCAGGCAAAGGGGTTTGTGTTATTAGGCGTTATTGAGGCGTTCGCTTCCTTAAGACTTTCTGAAGAAAAATGCTAGTCTTAGCTTGGATCGCCATCCACCTATTCATTAGGTGCCTCTGGTTAAGTAACATATTTAAATAAAATAAAATGTTCTTTTATAAATAGTTTTCCTAATTAAAAAAAATATATATATTTATCTATCTAGTCCTATTTCTATTAGTGACTAAAAACTTGTATCGTTATATTAATATTAATCCTACGCATTGAGTTTGTAAATAATTTATTAAAACAGCAGCGATGTTTTGTTTAAAAAATATTATGCAAATTGACAGATTGTTTTGATTGATCATGATGGCTTTATATCATTAAAGTTAACTTTCAAATGATTCAATTTTAACTTAATATAATAATCATTATCAAAATAACAAGATCTCTATTTAGCTATTCCTTTAGATAGTAATAATAATTAGCAGTCACATAGCTCATTATATTTTTCTAATTTTTAAAAAATTCATTTCAGTTTCATCGAGTCAACAAAATGTTCCGGTATTGCACAAGCTGCTTCATCAATTACGCGCGTTGATTGATTGTGCATGTTGGGGCAGACCTCTGGGCAGTACACAACTCTGGGCACAGCACCTCCGGACTATTGACCGCATCCGGTCCATCGCCAATACCATTCAGATTGAAGTATACATACACTCATTTTTACTATTGGGTTGATGCATAACTTTCCGGCGTTTATTCGGCGCGTTTTAAATCAGTGAAAATTATCGTTGTGTTTATTATTTTTGTATGAAAATAATCTCCTCTATTGTTTCAGAAAACCATAGTCATATTCGCCATATTATGCTCTACCACTTCGAGAAAGGATGGAAAGCAGAACCGTCATTTCGCGATCTCAACGAACTTTTTGAACTTTTTGTCCCACCACACACACCACATGGCCTTCTTACAGTGGACATGTTTCGGTATTCCTTTGGGTGAAACCCCTGGCGCATCGCAAACCTTCTTTCTTTTGATGTTTTTGAAGAGAAGCCATGACTCATCCCCAGTGACAAGATTCTTCAAAAATGGTGTTTGTTCGTTTCGCTGCAGTAACTCGGTGAAAATTCGAACGCGATCGGCTCTGTTGTTGTCGGAGAGCTCGTGGGGGATTCATCCAGCACTTTTCCAAGCTTTTTGAGGGGACGAACGACTGTGGATTGATTGACATTGAAGTCTTCAGCCAGCATTCGTGTTGTCAGGCTCTCGTCCTCTTCCACGGCTGCCAGAAGAGCCTGATCGTCCTGGCCTATCCTTCAAGCTGGTATCACCTGATTTGAAACGGGCAAACGACTCCCTACACTGACTTTCGCTGATTGTTCCTTTGGTTGAGATCGCGAAATGACTGTACTGCTTTCCATCCTTTCTCGAAGTGGTAAAGCATAATATGGCGAATATGACTATGGTTTTCGACACGCATTTTTCTGAAACAATAGAGAAGATTATTTTCATATAAAAATAATAAACAAAACGCTACTTTTCACTGATGAAAAACGCGCCGATATAAACGCCGGATAATTATGCATCAACCCGCTATAGGGATAGCCTGAGAATTAAGTGAGCTAAATTATAAACAATTGTCAAGCCAGTTTATTTGAAATAACTCCTCCAGCTACGTGTCGCCGTTTCAGAGTCAATATAATTACTTCTTCAGACAAGCACATCAATTTTTCCCTCAATTATGTTCATCAATTATTATGAATTGTCCTGAAGAAGTAAGAGTTCTATCAATTATCTGGCCTTAGCATTATCCAACACCTGTTTTTAATTTACGAGCCTGCACTTTTTATTATTATTATATCGCCTGCTGAGAATCATAGTGGCGAAATTCCGAAAATTCAATTTTTGAGTAAAGCCTACCAAACTTTGTTAAAACGTCTTCTCTTTTGAGTGCCAAACTGACGAAAATATATTTCCATTCTTTGCTATTGATTGTGGCCTATTCATTTGTTGCCCGGCTATTTGAACGTATGTGTTTATAAAACTTTAAAACACATTTTCTCGAATTGTTGAATTTCGAACTTTCGCCCCTATGATTCTCAACAGGCGATATATTGCATTTTACCTTACATTTACTACCATCCAAAATCCATTTTTAAAAATAATAAATCTTTAAATATTTTCGAGATTTATATATTTGAATTAGATATTAGTATTCAAAACATCTCAATTTTTCGGACTTAACTAAGTCATAGAGATATATATCTAACAAAGATGTGAGTGTTATTTATTGATGAGGCCAAACATCCCATGGCCCCCGGGAATCGAACCCAGGATCTCCGCCTTTCCGGGGCATAGGCATGCTGGAAAGGCGAAGATCTTGGGTTCGATTCCCGGGGGCCATGGGATGTTTGGCCTCACCAATAAATAACACTCACATCTTTGTTAGATATATAATAAATCTTGTTGGAAACGGAAGGATTAAAGCCAGACTTTGGTGGGATCACCTTTACACTTTATTCAATACAGACATTTCGGTAACCATATCGGATGCCATTGTTAGTTTCTTAAAGTGTCCCTGACAAATTTAATAAGAGAGGTGGTAGGAAGCATCAGCCTGGAGCCCTCGACAGCATTTCGTTGACCTCAACTTTCATTTCTAAAGGTGATAAAGGCTGGTTTTACTTTATCCCTCCCGACTCCAACCCTATTCACCCAGCTTTCAACCCAACAATTAAAAAAAAAAGTTATTCCAAAAATCATTATATGTTTGTAGTAGGGAGTGGAGTATTGTGGACCATTCTTTAGTTTTCCTTAAATTTATTTCAAGTAGAACATAATACATAATTCTCTGGGATTCTCACCACGATGAGAGACCAGGAGACGCAAAGACTTTGGACATGTCTAAATAAAAAAAAAAAAATATAAGAGTAGAACATAAAAAATCTTAAATTTCATTTTTTAAATGCAAGAACAAAAGTTTTTTTTATATAAATTTGAGTCATTAAGCAAATATTTAATTAATCCTAAATTTGTTTAATATATTCTTGATATATATATTGATCTTATCAGATGAATCAGCTCTTGAAATTATCTTGATATCAATTTAATCTCATTTCCTGCCTAAATTCTCCGATGTATTTGTTAGCTCTACCCTTATATTTTTTTATTTATTATCTTGATTTAATGAAATTTTTTTTCTGTTCAGGTTGGTGATGACGTAACACCGAAATTGCAAGATCTTCCTGAAGAATGTCTTCGTGAAGTACTTCTTCGTCTAAATGACCATCGAGATATAGAGAGCAGCGGACGCGCCTATGCAGCAATGAGACGCCTTGCAGGGGAAAGGAGAATATGGAGAGAGCTTTGTAAATTTCATTTTACACCACAACAGATTGCCAGTGTCCACCCGCCGAGAGATTGGCGGGATATTTATCATACTTTAAGGAAGTAAGTTTATGAAAAATAATTATTGGATCTAATATTTGATAAAGAACTAGTTTTTGTCTAAAAATTATGGTCTCACACGCTGAATAAAAGAAAAGAAAAAAAAGGTCCCCCACAGGACTACCCCCCCCCTAGTTACGTCCATGGGACCAAAACATCTCCTCCGTGATGATTCACATTCTCTCGAGGAGATGTTTGTCTACCTTAGAGATTAACACTTAAGGGGCGTTCGTCCCGTATTTTTTTGCCATGATTGAGGATGTGTTAATTGGACCGTTTATTTTCTTTATTTTGAAAGTGGTGTAAGTTCATTAAAAAAAAAAAAAAAGAAAAGAGATATCACATAATTTATGTTTGAATTAATGTAGGTTTTGTATGTATAACTAGCTAGTGGTAAATTTCTTAAAAAATTCCCATGTTTAGTACAATTGAAAATTAGTCGGTAAATAGATTTTTTAATAAACAGATATGCTAACCTTTCATTTTCTAGAAACAATAGAAAATGGACTTAGACCACTTTCATAATAAACGTTCCAATTATTTCCCAAATGAGTTTTTTTTAGTTTAGGGATGGGGAGTATGAAATTCAACATCCGCTCATCTCGCCATCAAATTTTTTAATTTGGTTATATATATATATATTTTTAAAATATATGGGTTGGAGAATAAAACCAGCAGATTAAACGCTCCACCTGACGTCAGGTGGAGCGTTTAATCTGCTGTTTTTTCTCCAACCCCACTATTCTACTCATCCCAGCCTACTAAATAATCTACTTTTTTAAAATATATTGAATCATTTCCTTTCATTAAAAACAATGACTCACAGTCTTTTCTAAAGTGAACAAAAACCTATCTTTTTTAATATAATTTTTAAACTCTTTGTTTTCCTGCTATCATTATCGATATCATGATAATTAATACAATTATTAACCTATTTTAACATTTATTGTGCCAAACAAAATAGACAATATAGAAAATATCGACCATATCCTGTTAATTGCCCTAAGCGACCTTTTTACCTTTCTCTTACCTATATATGTAATATATAGAGAGAAAGTATTGCGATCATGTCAAAAATTCGATGTCGAGATTTTGATGGATATACAGATAGAGGTCCCTGAGTCGAAAAGTCTGTCTGTGTGTAACTATTTTAAGCTATAAGGGAATTGAGCTAGGATTGAAATTTTATATTTAAGTTAGGTACAGTGAAGGTCAATATTAAGTCCCACCCATGCGTTTTCTACTTGTGATTATTTAAGATTTAAACTTTCGATCGTTGAAACATTTTGTAAATTAAAATTAAATATACAAATTAAACACTAGGTTATTTGTTTCAAAGGTTTTATTAATTAAAAAATTCTATTAGAATGTAATCACTTCTGATGAAGACAAGGAATTGTCGAAATACGTATCCAGTGTTAATTTTTTAATTAATAAAACCTTTGAAACAAATAACCTAGTGTTTAATTTGTATATTTAATTTTAATTGTGATTATTTCATTGTTTTTATAAAAGAAAATGAAAATCTTTATTGGAAATTTTCTAGGTTTGAACCATGAAAGTTTCCATTAACAAATATAAAAACAATGAAATAATCACATGTAGAAAAGGCATGGGTGGGACTTAATATTGTCCCTGACTGTACCCCCCGGACTCTCAAAATAAGCTTTTGAACAAAATCGGCCCAAAAGAACAAGTACTTTATTGTACCATTGGTAGTATTTTTAGGTTTTTTCGAGTTTGAAGTACACTTTACTAATGTATTTTTTCAGTTTTTTTTCGAAATTGGCTCTAACGATTTTGACTCTTTTTTTTTTTATTAAAAATTTTTTTTAAAAAAAAAAAATTTTTTTTAAAAAAAAAAAAAAAAAAAAAAAAATAAATATATTATTTTTTTTTTTTTTTTTTTTTTTTTTTTCTCCCTTTCAAACAACAACATATAAAAACATATATTTAATAACTCTAAAAAAAAAAAAAATTTTTTATAACAAAGATGGGAAAAAATTTTTTCGCCCCACCCCATAATTTTTTTTTAAAATTTTTTTAAAATTCATAAATCTATTATTTTTTTTAGATCCTCTTTAAAATGTATATTCTCATTTTGCCCGAAAAATTGTTTAAAGCACACTTTACTGGTGTAGTATTTCAGATTTTTCAAATTCATTTTCCGGCTTTTCCTTCCATAGAGCCAATGTTAAATAGTAAAAATTCTATTAAATTTTCTTTTTTTGCTCTAGATCTGTTGGGTTGCGTGAAGAATACGCCGAGACGATACTGTTATGTCGCAATTGCCGTTGCCTGTTCTGGCGATCGACAGGACATCCGTGTATTGCTGATCAAGATCCGGAATTCCTTGGCAAGCTCGATGATGTTGACAAGACGTCATTACACATCCCTATACCACCGCAAGCCTTTCTTAAATTCTTTTCACTGTGATTTAAAAGTTGAGAGAAATGCTCTACGTTGCATATAAATCCGCATTATTTCTTTACTAAGTGCTTATATATATATATATTTATATAGAAATTTGTACATGTATACCAAACTCTCTCTATATACATATGTATATATATATTTTCGTTGAAATCCTAAAAAGTGAAGAAAGTGAAAAAAATCGTCTATTTATTATTAAATAATTTAGTTATTAAGTTATATATTTGTCTCAAAGATAAATGAGGAAGAATTTTTCCTATTTTACATATTTAGGAAAAGATAAATTTCCCAAAGCGTTTAATATATCAAATTTATTTAAGACGGTTTTCTCAGTAAATTTAAAAATAAACAAACGATGCAATTCAATTTGATTATTAATATTTGAATAAGTAATTTTTTTTCAGTCAATTAAGATAAAAATATTTGTTAATATTTAACAGTCATAAAATTCCGGGATTCCAAATGTTAAAACAAATCAAATAATAATTGTAAATAAATAAATATTTGGAATAGAAATACTTTTTTTAATTATAAATAAATTTTTCATTCAATTAAAATTTATTTTGATAATTTAAAAAAGCATTCTAAAAATTAAATACATTATGAAAAATGAATAAAAAACGGAACGCACGAGAATTTTACAAAAATTCCACTAATCGGTGGAGGGATTTAGGCTTTTGTCGCCTCCAGGCACCCCTTTAACCACGATAGTTATAACTTTACTTTGAAAAATTTGAATGTCAGAATGAAAAAAAGTTAAATACAGTACAAGGATGGAAAGGGGAAATCTCCTTTTTTAGCATAGAAATAATTAATCAATTATTTCGTTTTCATCGACGTTTAGGTCTTTGGAAATAGGCCCCTGTACATGGGCGTAACTAGGGAATCCCGCCCCTACCCCCAGAAGGCTCTCCGCTCCAAGAAAAATTGAGACATTCCACCCTCTCTTTATTGTCTTAAATAGTTTGGATTTTTTCCTTACGTCAAAAAAAATATTTATCACGAATAAATAATAGTTTTTAAATTGCTCCAATGGGAAAAATACATACCAATATATAATTCACTATTTGAATATTCAAATATTTATTCAAATTAAAAACGTTTGAAAAGCCATTATGATTCATACATTAAAAATATAAATATTTGCTAATGTTAAAAAGATACTCTTTTATTTTTTTAAAATCCTCAATCTAAATAAAATCTAATAATTAATCATTATTTGAAAAAAAGAAATTACTAAAAACCAAATACAGAAATAGAAGTTGTTTAAGAAGAATAAATATTTTTATTTCAAAATCTATATATTTAGAAATTTAAACCAATGAAGTCAGTGACTGTTTATTTATGCAAAAGGAGGAGGAGCAAGAGCTGCCAAAAAATAAAGCCTTTAATTACCAAGACGTTTCGGAAAACTTATTTTCCCATCATCAGTGTCAAATAGACACTATACATGCATTATTTATCATACTGTATGTACGGGCGAGTTGTCCCATCTAACTTATTCACTGGGTCTCCTTCCACTTTGGCTGCTCCTGATCCTTTTCCTTTGAGAAATTTATTTTATAAATTGACAGGCATATAAATCAAATTATTCTCTAAAATTGGAATATCTCTCCGATTATCTTAGCTTTTCTTATACTATTAAACGAGCAATGTACGTTTGTTTATATGTAAGCACATCACTTCTCTCTTTTTTTTTTTTCAAATTTTAAATATATACTATTTCTGGTTCCAATATGAAATTGTGCTAGTTCTCGCCTTTGGGAAACCTCGATTACTAGTACTTTGCTGATGTACTTTTTTTTTTTTCCAATTTTCTCAATATTCCCTTTGACGATTTCTTTCAAATACTTCCGGCAAAACAAATTACGATAGGTCTCGTTTTTCGAAGATTTCGAGTACTACGGCTTTACTGATGTACAGTGAGGGACAATATTAAGTCCCACCCATGCCTTTTCTACATGTGATTATTTCATTGTTTTTAAAAAAATATTATAAATTTTTTAATGGAAATTTTCATGGTTCAAACCTAGAAAATTTCCAATAAATATTTTCATTTTCTTTTATAAAAACAATGAAATAATCACAAGTAGAAAACGTATGGGTGGGACTTAATATTGACCTTCCCTGTACTTTTTTAGTTTTTGCCAATTTCCTCAAAAATTTGCTCTGATTTATTTAAAATTTTAAATACCAATATGAAATTAAGCTAAGTTTTGTCTTTGGAGACTTCGATTACTAGTAGTTTACTGATGTATAATACTTTTTAAGTTTTTTCCAATTTTATCAAAAGTAAAAACACCGAGCTCCAGCTCGGTCATCCCGAAATTAAATGAGAAAATTGGATTTTTTCTTTTCATCATTTGCAAAAAATTCATATTTCAATTTATAAAATCTCAGAAATTGGTTTAAAGCAAGTCTTTCCTTTATTTTCCTCAAGAGTTTTAAATATTGTTCCAAAAAACGAAAGAAAATTCAATATATAGTCTTGTCTGTTATAATGTCCAAAATCTATTGATACTGAAAACAGAATAATTTTTTTAAAATTTTGGAATGGTTTCTTTTTGTATACGCCAGATGACCTTAAAAATCCTAGAAAAAGAGAAATTTTAATTTGTTTATATATATATATATATGTAGATAATTTTTTTGCCACTCTGCACTTTAGTCAGATGGTTTCATACCTTTGGAAATTCCCCCAGAACAAATCTAATATTATCTAATTAAGTGTGTAGGCATAAATAATGTGTATAAATAAATATTAACTTAATTTTTATTTAAATGACTGAAAAAAATTTAGTATTTCATCAATGCTCATCTACCTATCAAATATATAACACATATTAACCATTAGATGGTTTTTAGTTATAATTTTTAATTATATTTTGTAGCTGATATAATCAGCATAGAAATATAAATATTAAGTTTTGTGATCTATTTCTTTCTTTTGATTGAAATTTTAGTTTTAAATCTTGCATTTGCCTTTTTTTTGTATTATTTTTTACATTGTTTTTTTTTTTATATATATATATTTCTTATATCCGCATTGTTTTTTCTTGGCTCTTTCTTCCATTGTTTTTACTAATTTCATAAAATACGAGGCTCGGCTATATATTTATTTTTGTGGAAACGAGTGTTGATTGAATTTTTAGTTGCAGTCCTTTTCAAATTTAATCGGGCAAAATAAAATTTATAATTTGATTGTATTTTTCTCAGTGGGTCTTACTGTATTATAGACTCATAGTTTGCCATGTACTGATTGTCAAGTACAATTATCAGGCCAAAGAAATCGTGAGTTCAAGTAGACCATCCCTGTAGCAAAAATACCTATAGCCAAGATTAAATATAAAATAAAGCATTGACTAGTCATAGTCTAAGATTTATTCTGTTTTATAAAAAAAAAACTGAGGAAAGCAGCAAATTGAATAATACAACATATACTGTTTTTTATCCAGTAGTCTGAATGCACACAGGAACAGTCAAGAACCAGACATTTTGTCGCAGACTGTATGGTGCTGCTCTCCCATTAATATGACAAGCCATACACTGAGTCACGACATTCATCTCAGAGATTTCTTGCCTATTTAATATCTTGTTGATTAGACAGTCTGCGACCAGTGCCGGATTATACATTAGGCGGAGTAGGCGATCGTCTATGGACCCGCAACAAATTTTTTAAACTCTTTTTCGGCATCTGAGCTCATTTAGTCTCCGCCCTATTTATTTAAATTGATTGGTAGCCATTTTAATTGAAATTAATTAATGCGAACCCGAGACTCCTAAAAGTGGCAAGCAGGGGAAATATATATAATAATTTTTCAGGGGGGGGGGGGCGAACTCATATTTGAAGATTTACCCCCTCTCTTTATAAACATATTTTAAAATTATTTTGGAAAAAGGAAACGGCAGCCTTCCCGGGAACAGCACCCAGGATAAATAAAAAGCTTTATATTTCGTTGTCGACGTTTCGAGTGCTAGTCGCATTCATCCTCAGGGCAAGCTAAATTGTCAAAATTTAGTACAGGTTATGCGGTACTGCAAATTAATTTCATATTTATACATATATTTATTAGTTAGCAGCATCGCTGGTATGTACAATAATAAAACTTATTCTTTGTACACATAATGCCTCATCTAAATAGCATTTTTTTTTGTGGTCAAAGAAAATGTTTTATTATTGTACATACCATCGATGCTACGAACTAATAAATACATATATAAACATGAAATTAATATCCAGTACTCCATAACTTGTACTAAATTTTGTCAATTTTGTGGAATTGTACAATTATTAATTGCTATTAAAACAATATATGGTATATTATATAGATTTTATCTTAGCTGCAGTTGCTGCCAAAAATAAAATCTATATTTTAATAATATACCATATATTGTTTTAATCAGCCACCACTAACTTGGCCATAGACAAATAAAACTTCCATTATTTAAGAAATTTTGACAATTGTGCTTGCCCTGAGGATGAATGCGACTAGCACCAGAAACGTCGGCATCGAAATATAAAGCTTTTTTTTATCCTGGCTGCTCTTCCCGGGAAGGCTCCCGTTTCCTTTTTCCAATTGAATATTTACCTTAGCCTTTCCGCTCAAGAAATTTTAAAATTATATAATGCTTTATTCAATAAGAAATGCTTTATAAAAATTTTTAAAATGCCAGGGCCCTAAAACTGTTGTGTAATAAAATCATATTGGGAAAAATTATTAGCTGACAGGACCCCAAGATTTCTGCCTAAGGACCCCTATCTTGCTTAATCCGGTACTGTCTGCGACGAAATCTCTGGAGATGTCTTGTTCTGTTCATGTATGAGTTCAGCCATAGAACTTTGATTTACAAGGCATCATATTATTAGCCTATATTTTATTTTGGGAAAGGAGGAAATACTAAAATAACTTTATTTTGGTTTTTCGCCCCTCCCCAAAAAATATCTAATGATACGGCCTTATTGTTGTAATTCAAATTTCTCAAGATGGTTGGCATGCTGTTAACAGAGGCAATTTTTTCTAAATCAATTTCACGATATTATTAATTGATTGCCTATTAAACTTGACTAATTGTTAACTTGTTTCTTTCATATTCAAATCCCCTTGCACTTGATATAACAAGAATATGTGGACATATTTGATCTTCAAATAGGAATATTTTAAAATAAACAATTTGCCATTCTATAAATTTGTGATATTTAGGATATAGCTCTATTTTTTGTCAACATTTGTATGTTAAATGTTGCTAATAATTTTGTTTTTATTACGTGAGACGTTCAGCCAGATTCAAGCAATAAGAATTTTCGTGTATAAAATTTCTAGCATATAAAATTCTAAAGAATCAACAAAAAAATAAAATGTCATTCCATTAATTTCGTATACAATTTTCAAAAGCCAAATTTTTTTAGTAATATCAACATCACATTTTGAATAAAATTTTATCTTTCGATGTCTCAATACTCATAACTTCATTAATTTATTATTACATCTCATTAATCATTCATTTCATGACTGTGAATAAATACTCGTATTAATTTACCTACTTAATTAACTATTTGAAATATTTCCGTCCCAATTTCCGCCGATATATTCGCCAAGCCTCGATCAATTGGATTCTGCCTCTAAGCTTAATCAATAATTATTATATATATGTACAATATTTGGAAAAAAAAAATCTTTTGTAATTAATTTACAAATTCTCGTATTTTAGCTAGTCACTTTTTTAGGCAGCTTTTATGCTTTACAACATTTTTTTAAATTATTTTGTACAATTAAAAAAATTGATAGAGGATATAAATTAGGAAAAACTAATAATCAAAATGACAAATTGATCTTCTTAGTAAGTTTCATTAATATATAAATTAATCTTTGTTATAATAGAGTACTTGTAAATTTCGGGATGGCATAAATATTAAGAATATATCGCCTGCTGAGAAGTGGCGAAAGTCCGAAAATCCAATTTTTGAGTTAGGCCTCCAAACGTTGCTAAAACGTTTTCTCTTTTGAGTGCCAAAGTCCATTCTTTGCTATTGATTTTGGCCTATTTACCCGGCTATTTAAATGTATAAGTTTACAAAATTTTCAAACGACTTTTCTCGAATTGTTGAATTTCAGACTTTCGCCATTAAGCATTCTCAGCAGACGATTTATAGTATGTAAATATATGCTTTGATTATTTAATTATCATTCTTTGTAACTATTCACTCATTTATGATGGTATTTTAAGGTGCGAGTCTCGTTAATAGCCGATTCAGAAGCTGGATAATCTGGAGTAACTGGTCGCACAGCACACAACTTTCTCTTACTTTCGGTAATTTAAAGTTGCATTCTGTACTTGTTTACCAGAATATATATACAAATCAAATTTTAAAGTATTAATTTTTAAGCTTCGCAATTATCCAAAAGTATTATTATTGGACTCTTTGGGTATATCTCCCAATTTTAAAATACCATCAAATCAATCATCTATTTTTTGCAGTTCTTTGTTGGACAATATCAGGTGTTTTTGACTAATTAAATTTTCATTTCTTTATGAGGTATTTTTGTCCATTGTTACTGGGTAAGGAGAACATCACAATTCTCGACTTCCTCCCTTTTCTTCATTAATAATAGTCTACAAGATAAAACCACTAAAAAGAAAACACAATCTTGAAGACGACATGCCAAATAAATAGGCTTTCAAAAAAAATTGAGCAAGTCTCTGATTATGAAAGTTCTGAAGATGGTTCACACCAAAACTAAAAAATTTAAATCTCTCATAAAGAATTCAGAATTGAGTTTTTAATTAATCAAAAACACCTGTCCAGTATTGAAAAAAATAAAATGAAATGTAAGACATTTGAACAGAATCAACAGCAAATAGTGGTAGGATTTGAGAAGATGCGTTCAAGAAAGATTTCTCACCAACTATTTTAAGACTGATTATAAATCATATTTAGACTTCCTCAATCTATTAAGGAATTTCTTAATTGGTGTCTCATAATTGAGAATTTGTCAATTATTTGATGAGAAACCTTTCTTGGCTGTATCCTCTCCAAACTCCAGCCACAAACTCTTTAACATTCAAAAAACAAGATTTTTTCCAAAATTACCATTTTTTTCTCACCAACTATTTTAAGATTCATTATAAATCATAAAACAATCATAAATTTAAATTTGGCAATTGGCAATGATTTCACAAGAATTCCATTAGAGTTCTGCATATTAACAGAAAAAAAAATCTTTTAACTTATGCAACCACAAAGTTTATTTTAAAAAAATATCATTTACTGCCATCCAGAATAATCACCTTTTATTTTAAATGTTGATAAAATTGTCAATATTTATTTTAAAATTAAAAAAAAAAAAAAATTTCTCTAAAAGAAAAACTACTTAGAAGGTCAATTTGAAATTTCTTTTTAAAAAGATCTTAACATGACTAATTATTACTTCAAAATAAAATTATCTAGTTTAAGTAATTAATATTATTAATATATACAAAAACAATGTTGTGTATTTTTTCTTTAATAGTAAGAATATAATAATATAGATGCAATATTATTATTATTCCATGGTTGTCTCCATAGGGTGCAATAATGTTATTTGTGAGTCAAGTTTTTAGTCATATGCTTTTTTAGAGCTAACATAACATAAATATGAAGTTTAAATCCTGGTAAATCTTATAATAAAAGTAAATAAATATCTATTTTAAAATATTAATATTAATTTTATAATATTTTCCTTCTCTTTCATGTCAAAATCTAACAAAAAATAACAAATTCATTAATGTAACCAACCTATCATGCTGGGTTGGACCCCATATCCCTCGCTGGTCCTGAATGCCTGCTATTTCGCTTAAGGTGCGCGTCTCGAAAAACCGTTAGGACACGATTGACTACCGAGTTACTCTAGACGTCAAAAGATGGCGTTAGTTTTTCCCATAGGAATCAAGGGATTTATTCCATTTCATTTGAAAGTTTCCAGTTAATTAATTAAGGGTAAAAAATTAATTATTTTTTAACACAATGATTACTAATTTAATTATCTATAAGTTATAGAGCGATTTTTTTAAAAATATCTTTTATTTAATGCGATTAATCTAAAAAAAAAAATTTATTTTTTCGAAAATCAAAAAAAGGGCTTCTATAAGTTGTAGATAATTTAAATAGCTTTAATTAAAAAAAAAATTGAGGTCGATAGCTTCAAAATTGTGGCCGCTGGAACCTCCCAAAATTAGCACCCCGAGACGCGCACCTTAATATACATTGTCAATGAATTCCATCCAGACCGCAATTTATTCACACCGTATATGTATATGACAGATTTTAAATGACACTCGTTTGGAGCATAATCATGCAAACAAATTTATTTAACTAGACAATCTATATAGATAGAAATACTTGAGTATGGATCTTGGGAAATGAAGATAAACACCATTATATGAATCAGTGGCGTTCCCAGGATTTTGTTAAGGAGGGGACCCCAAACTTTTGGTCTAGGAAAGGCAGAAAGGAACGTTCGAGGAGATGATTTATTAAATTTTTGTTCCGGATTCAAATTAGCATTAATAAATAACTGTTGTATTATTAAACTCGAAATATTAAAGAAATGCAGGGTGAGGCGAGGGAATTTCCTTATTTTAAACAATGATAAAACAAAAAGTATTGGAGATTTCATTTTAATATTGATATTTTCTTTTTACTTACTTACATTTAAATTTTTTTTCATTGCTTTTTGAATATCTTGAAGGTGGCCGCCGTTCTTGCTCAATACATTGGGAGAGTTGAAATCTGAAGATTTGGACCAATTTGGCCAGTATTTCCGTGTCGATCTTGGCGATAGCATCACGAATGTTGTTCCTGAATTGAAGAAATGGTGTGAGAATCTAGGAATGGAAGAATACCCAATAAATAAAAATTATAAAGAAATGAAGAAAATTTGATGACCAAGTGTGATTTGACTAATTACAGGTTTAATTGAAATAAAACAATTGCTATATTTTGTAAAAAATAAAATTTAATTCGTGTCAATTTTAAATTCCGAATATTTCCGGGGCGGAGGGGGTGGGGGGATACTTTTATGCCCCAGAAATATTCCGAATTGTATATTCCCGAATTAAATTTTACTTTTTACAGGAACAAAGCATTTTTTTAATAAGAGAAAAGAGACAAGAGTTTGTTTTCAACTTCAGAAAGAAAAGCTGGATCCTTGTTATAACTTGGACTAAAGAATTCTTTGACGATAGTTTCAATTCAAGTTCAATTCTTTCTTTAATTGCCGCCCCCTGATATCTGCCGCCCGGGGTACATGCCCCCTAGATCCGGCCCTGTCCCTAGCAAATGAGGCCTATAACTCTGAAACTATGCTAGAGGCAATTTTTTTTTTGTATTTTTTGAATTATTGCACACAATTTGGAGTATTCTTAACGAATGGAATAATCAAAAATTTTGAAATTACAAGGACCGTCGGCCAAAAAATAAATACTTTTGCGTATTATCCATTTATTTGTAAATATTTCGACAAAATAGCTGAGCATTCCATGAATGCATTTTTTATAATGCTGGATAATACGCAAAAGAATTTATTTTTTGGCCGATGGTCCTTTTAATTAAATTGATCATCTTCTCTACAAACAAAAATTTTGATATTTATATTTTTTCAGAGTGCATTTATTTTCATGTTTTTAATAAATTCCTTTATGGCAAATGATCTAGTCTATTATCCAATTATTAAAACTAACTGGGAATATTTGCTTCATACTTTCGATTTGTAGTCGGTTATCTGCAATATAATTTGTTCATGAGAATGATGAAGATTTATTTCCAAACGTTAAATGAACATCTATTCAATCGCCCTATTTAAAGGTAAGTTTTTATTGGAATAGTTAACTAAAAAAAATCATATTTACTTATTTTATTTTTTTATAGGGAAATTTGTTGATCAAGGAGGTGCGTATCCTTGCAAGAACTCATAGCCAATTGAGCCGTTTGTCTTGCCTGGCACTTCAACTCACTTGCTCGAATTTCGCTCGCTTATTTCGTCACTACTTTAGTACTCATCAAGGTAGTACTCATTACAATCAGTCCCTTTCTTCTGGTTTCCTATCTCGCTGGATGGCATCTCAATACGTGGACGAGTTTAATGCAAATGTCTCTTAAATTTCGCTTTATTATGATTACGGCAGTCATAACGTTTATGTTTGGGATGGCATACGCGATATATTTAGGTTTAGATGTTACAAATTTGAAAGTTGACCCTTTCTTAAAAAACGTATATAATTTCTAAAAAAGAGGTTGAGAATTTAAGTAACTTACTTGATTCAGGCGAGGAAAACAGCTTCACTTGTACATCAATTTCTTATGGTAGAATGTCGTGAGGGTATTAATATCCTGGTGAATTTTTTGAAGATTAAGCGATTTTCACTTCAAATGTTGCATGTTAAATTAGACCCCACGCTGTGGTTCCTTTGGATTTCTCCCTTTTCTTTATGGTAATCTTCCCCTTTACTATATTGAATAATAATTTTCTTCTTTATTTATCAAAATTAATTTTCAGGTAATCAGCACGAGTTGTACATATTTAATTATTTTGCTGAAAAATGCAATCAAATAGTATTAATATTAAAAAATTGAAATATAATTTAAGATAAGATTGAAAAATAAATATATTGCATGAAGTGCCATAGCGTGGACTAATATAGACGTGGGCAAAGTCGCGCGAAGCGAGGCCCCTTTTCTTTCGTTCTCAAGATTTACCGAATAAATCTCTCTTACCAAACATGCTTTGACACGACATGATAGTGAAAAAAGTAAAAATATTGTAAATGCTCGGTGGGAGAATATTGATTTGAAAAAAGCTTTTATTTTGTAACTTGAGTGATTTAATTTTTTACAAATGTAATGTTCTTCGGTTTTTTGCTTTACTGAAGTACTTTAGTAAGGATTTGTAATTAATTTTTGCAGCTAAATCTGTTTCGTTTGAGAATATTGCTGAAACCAGACAGTAGGTCCTGCTTCATATTGTTTCTTATTTGAAGGAGGTATATAGCTGAATGTTGATATTCAAATAGATAGAAAGAAAGAGCAAAGCAGCTAGTTTATATTTCAATTTTCAATTTATAATAATAATTCCAAGAAGAGCACTATTTGAACATCTTTGATAACACTGTGTGATGGAGAGACTGAACATTGAAACAGCCCTGAAGATGGTCCCATATGCGACCAAAACGTCGGCCCTAGTTTGACAATAAATTGAAATATAAACTAGCTGCTTTGCTCATTCTTTCTACCAATATAAATATTGTTTCTTAAGTGGTTTTTAATAATTTTTCACTTAGTCTGATGACATCGTATTTAAAGAGGCCCTGTGCGAGGGCCCACTTCGCTCACTCCTAGCTACGCCACTGATTGTATGCTTTACTCTGCATATATTGATATATTTTGCTAATAAAAACATTACTTTCGAACATTACCTCAAGAGCAACATCTCCAGTCCAATTTAGATATATAACATTGGATATCGTTGAAAAATTGAATTTACAATCAAATAAGCCTTTATAGTTGTTTTTCATTAAAATTTTTTTGTTATAAATTAAATTAATAAATACATTTCAGATTTTCATTGAAAACATCCATCAATTAATTCTCATCAAATCTAAATTTAGTGAGTTTATATTCTTATTTTAAATAAAAAAAAAAAAAAATACTTTCCAAAAGGAGGCAAAAACAATATCACGATTACAAATCTTAAAATTATTTTTTTAATTTTTTATAAAAATGAGGTTAAAATATTTTAATAATAAACGAAATTATTACCTGGGTTAGAATATAGTCATAGAAACAATTGAAACAACACATTCCAAATTTTTCATAATCATTCTCATTAAATAAATTTGTCAATGGAGAACTTTAACAAAATAAGAAAAAAAAAATTAATTAGTCAAAGAATATTAATCATCAAGTGATTTTGGCTTCTACTACTATCGTGCTCAAATGAGAATATGTATTAATCGAATTTATTTAAAAATATAGTTATATATATATATATATTTTAATCAACATTTGCAATAAAAAACTTACCAATTAATCGATTTTCGTGATTAATTAATAAAATAGATTTAAATAAATTATTTTTTTTAGGTGAGTAGTGATGACGTAATAATGCTGATGGCGCTTGGGCTGTTCACCTGTTCCCTTTCTCCTGTTACTGTGCCGCCTTCACCGCCTTGATAAAAGGATTGGAAGCCGCCACGACGAGCCATCTTGAATTTTGTGTTAAAAAAGTGAAAAAATTAGTGTTACACGCGATTAATATTGATTTCAAGGTAAGAAATTTTAATGTTAAATATTAAACTATGATTTGATTTATGATTTATAAATATTTAACTTAAAAATGAATAAATAATTATAAGTTTGAATTCTTTCCCTAAGTGAGTTCGGAATTTATTAGTTTTAAATTTATCTAAAACCCAAAGCTTAACTCTTGCAAATCATTTTAATCCCTATTTTAGTAATTTTACAAATTTTTGATTTTTCTTCAAAAAAACATAAAAAATTTTAATTTCTATTTGAAATAACTCTTATTTTAGGCCATTCAAATCAGGCTTTTCATTGGAAAAGATTTTAATTTTTTCTCTTATTATCTCTTTAGTAATAATATTTAGGCCTATAAATTATAAAAAGATTGAA